>OX276464.1:3784186-3996686 GCA_946251905.1 Cryptocephalus moraei | reverse complement strand
GACGCCGGTGCGAACGCACCATAAGAGGATGGTGGCGGCGGCCAATCATACTGATGATCCGAACGAGCAAATATTAAGCTGTCCGTTTAACCGCTTCCATCGGGTACTAGGGAAACGCATGCGTCTTCACAAACGGAGATGCCCCGATCGTAAGAAGGAGGAGGAGGAGGAGGAGAAGGAGAAAGGGACACATAAAATCACCACCAACGTGAATTCAGAAGGTCCACTCATAGGTCCGCCCGTGGTGTTACTGGACATCCCATGTGATGAAATGTGGGACTAGATGAACAAAGGCATGTAGATCCTCCATTGTGATAATTATGATAGAGCTCAAAGATTTGAATTTCAGAAACAAGATTGGATGGAGAGAGATTTCATAAATATTTTAATCATTAAATGCATGTATACACGTATATGAATATTTAATATTAAAAACCATTAATTGATGTAACTATAAAATTAATAGGTGATTTTTTCAGGTAGTCCCTCCCGCTCGAGATGTCCAGATCGTATGAAGGAGGAGGAGGAGGAGGATCACAGAAAATCACCACGAGGAGGAGGAAGGTTCACAGAAAATCACCACGAGTAGGAGGAGGAGGAGGAGGAGGAGGATCACAGAAAATCACCAACGTGGATTCAGAAGGTTTACCCATCGGACCACCTGTTTGCTGGACATCTCATGTGATGAAAAGTGGGGCTAAACCAATACAGGTAAACCTCGTTTTACGCCGGTTCGATTAGCGTTGATTCGCCGGCGTCTCTCGGAACGGAACCAAGGCGTAAAACGAGGTTTACCAGTTTTTTTTTATATTAACGACACACACACACACACACACGAGTGGACTTTATTAAATTTTGCTTATTTAATAATACTATTGTAATTCAATTTTAAATTTTTTATATTGCTCTATGTGTACCTCTGTACGTGCTACTTTTTTAATAATACAGCATTCTAAATAATACACACACATTTTTTAATAATTCTTTATTTTGTTCAAATCTGTCAATAATGTATTTTTATCGTAATACATACATTCTCTGATACAGTAACTTTCAATAGAATTTGAGGCGTCACAAAAAGCAAAAATTACCACATCAGCATTATAACTACTAGTAGTAATGAGCTTCGATATAATATTTAAAAAATTTCTATAATATTTTATAAAGTCTAACATTTTCAAATGTTCGATTTTCTTTGCTACAAACGATTCGTACATTCGACATATTTCCCTTACATTATTCACAGTTAAATACAATTCTACAGCATCTTTCACTATGGAAATCATTTTGTTGTCTGTATTGACAACATTAGAAATCACGATGGTGTTCGCGCACACGAATCTCAAATCGGATATTTCACACTCGAAATATTTCGCCAACCAACACAAATGGTCTATAAACTTCCCCCACTCGTCACAGGTGAAAATCATGAAAGTCGTATCATTTATCCTTATTTTAATGTGAACATCGAAATTTCTCGAACGCAACAATCCCACCTCCAGGGAAAATCCGCCCTCGTCACAAGAAAATGTGGAATTCAAACAAAACCTTCTCATCGGATCATGTGTGCCTGGGTGGATGGTGATGGGTGATTGGATCGAAGTATTAGCAGCTTCCATTAAAAATTTTTCCAATTCCGCCTCCTCCTCATCTATGGATGGAAGTTGATATTCTGCGGGGGGCGGCGGCGGCGGTGGGGGCGGGGGCGGTAGATCTTCTCTCTTCTTCTTCTTATTCTTTGTGTTGAGCGAAGAGGGGGACGGTTTACGTTTAGGAGGTTTATTCATTCTTTACTCGTCGATGACTTCTGAGGCACTGATAGAATTTGATTTTCTACTATAGAAGGAGAAGAGGGGGAAGTGTCGGTGGTGGTGGTGGTGGTAGTGGTAGGGGCATCTGTTTCGATTTCTCCATCCTTCATCGATTTTCTTCCAACTACAATGGTACATACATCTAATAGAATACCTTCCAGGTCTTTTACCGCAAACATGTGAGGCGGTGAGAGTTTCGACGTCGTCGTCCTCCTCCTCTTCTTTTTAGCGCTTGACGGCGACGACGACGACGATGTCGGTGCCACAGTTTCATGATTCATTTGTGGCACATCCTGTAATACACCGCGATCAGTAGTGGTATCGGACACGTGACGCTTCATTTTTACGGTAAAACTGAAGGTGAAAATCACACAGTCATCAAATTTATACTTGTTGTTATAATCGATTCGAGGCATCTATCCAACTATTGTACGAGTTATCGAAACCGAGCCATTTCACATAGACTTTATTTCCCTTTTTTCGTAAAACTTTTTCGACAAGATAAACGTCAGGTTGTTTTGTTTTCTGCAGCTCCTGCTCGTAAAATCCCCCCTCTATTGGTCGGCCTTCCATATCTTCCAAGAGATATGTGGTTGGATTAGTTATTCGGATCTTGGAAATTTTAAAATGTTCTGTGGACCAATTCGCTGCGTAACCCTTTTCAAACACATGTTTTACTTTACTTATTCGAACCACATCGCCAACATTAAATTTTCGTGGATTCGTGCTCTTAATATGACTATACACACCACTAAGCAATTTCTTTTCTTTGTCTACGCTCACGTCACAGGGTCTCATGCGAGTAGTACGATGCTGTCGTTCATTGTAATTTTTCACGATAACAGGTAAAATGTCGATCCATCTATAGGTCCGTTTAAGCTAAAATATTTGTATAGCTTCTCTTTTAGGGTGCGAATCATTCGTTCGGCAATGGCGGCCTTCAGATGAGTATAAGTGTGATAGTGATTAATGGTGTACTTTTTCATTAACTGTCGAAAATCTGAATTGAAAAATTCTTTTCCTTGATCCGTTTGAAGGTTTTTCGGGCGTCTACCCCCACTACCGCTGAGAATGTCAGCAAAAGCACCGCTAACTTCTTGCCCAGATTTCGTTTTCAACGCTCGAGCCCATACGAATTTGGAAAAACAATCGATCACAACCAATATGTATTTAAACTTTTTGTTTTGACTCGCATACATATCCATTTGACCGAGATCGGCTTGCCATAAATCATCTATTCCTTTCAAGATGGTACGTCGTCGAGGGAAATGTTTTCTTATCGGTTTGTGTAATTCATTGACGAGCTGTATTTTCTCTTTGGACTGCTGCTGATGCATCTTCAGATTTGTCTAACCTCTAATGTATAACTTGAGACTCGCGAAGTTCTTCTATAATTGAAGATATCTCGTTGTCTTGCGATGTATTTCCGGCTCGTTTCGATGCTACCAATAATCTCAATCTATCGACTAATTCATTGACATCATTCCAATATACATATTCGATTGGTTTAGTATTATATATCTTTCCACCACTGTGTTCAAGTGCTGAATCGGAGAAATCGAGCAACTTTCTTGTACTCGTACTTAATAAAGGTTTAACAATATGTGTATATTTAATACTTCCACTGGCTGCTATTTTACCAATTTTGCTGTAACCCCTTCGGAATAAATTTGATGCATTCAAAATTCGTCTAAAATTTTCAAGATCGTTTTGTGAATAGTTTTCTGGCTCTCTGTGAAAAATAAGACTGTATAGACCGTCGGAACCGTTATACCGCTCTCCGTCCACTATAATGTCCCCAGTAAGCTTATCGAAATCTAGGGTAGCCTTTCCTAGGCACCATTTTGATTTAGCAGGGTCATACTTTGGACCACGTGCTTCGTCTAAATGTGGAGAACCATTAAAATAACTTATAATATACCGTTGGCTGATTTCGGGATACTGAGATATGTAATCCTGTATCACATTAATATCACCTGTGTCCTTAATCTCACGTTGAATCTCATCAATGGACATCTCATTATAATTTTTGGAAATCTCATCATAATGTTCATCTTCTTCTCCCTCCTCCTCATTATAGGTTTGTGTGATTTCATGAAGTGGCAAAAATTGTGTTTCGTCTAATTTCGATGTAGGTGATGGTAATTCCACGTCTTCCTTCTTTATTTGCAGCAGTTCTTTCTTTTCTGGTTTTAGTTGTTGTTGTTGTTGTTGCTGTTGTTGTGTGACTAATTGTGCGAGTGGTTTGACGATTGGAGTGAAAAGTTTATTTAAAGTTTCATCCTCTTCGAATCGACCCAACTTTAAAGCGAGATATTTTTTTCGCACATCTCTACTCAATCTTTGAATTTTTCGTTTAAGTCTCACCTCGGAGCTACTTAATGGCGGCTTCATGATGATGGTGGGTTATGTACTTATCGAAACCTTTGCGATACCGCCCCTTATTTATATCAAAATCTTTGGCTATCACCAACATTCCGAATTTCTCCCGCCAACATTCTGCACAAAAACGCTTAAAAGTATTGTAATGAAGCATATTTTCCCGTGCTAGAACCCTTGTCTCCCTCTGTTACCGATTTCGGAAAACCCGCAAATTCAAATTAATAATCATCTTCTCTCCGTCGTGACATCTGCAAATTTCCAAGGCCGAGTTTAAATGAAAGGCCGACAGTTGTCTCCGTAATTGCAAGCAGCAAACTACCCCTCCCTGTTTATACGAGCGCTTTAAATCTGAACAAGTGCATCTGGTAGTCACCGCTCGTGTGAGTAATCCTCGAGTATCTCAGCAGTGCTAACCTTCCGTCGTTCACGAATAGCCTAAAAGTTTCTCCGCCGAACCTAGTGCCCGTTCCGTCGTTTTCTTTTTCGCGATACGAAAGAATTTTCCGCCGCCCAACCGCCCGTCTTTCGCGAGTTACACGAGAGGATTCTCAGCAGTGTCGTGTGTTCGTCTCTCGCGAAGTGAGTCTCCGAGTGTCTCCGCCGACGATTCCATCTACCAGTGTGAGTACTCAAAATCCGCTGCTATTGTCTCTTTTGGCTTAGGCTTTTCTCTCTCTTGCTAATACCGTTTTCCCTCCGCTTGTTTAAACCCGACTCTGCACATTTACTTCCGCCTATTTTAATTAGCTAGCTTCAGTATTTCCTTTCCGTTTGTAAAGTAGTTATTCATATTTCACTTCATTCATTCGATTTTGTATTTTCCGTAATACCAAATAATAAATAAACCGTTTTTATCGTACCACCTGTTCGCCGCACGGTCCCGTCCGACCGTGGAGCGCAACGTTGCCGGTTCCTCTGCGAAATCCGACTTTCCGGATTTCGCACAGTTGCCAAAACTTCCGAACGTTTAGTAACCGGCAAATCGTTGTCTCCGCTGCCGAAACGGCCCTAACTATTGTATATATTGTAATAACGACCTTCCGCTTGTTACTAATGCTCCAATATCAGAATTCTTGCTTACTTTAAATCCTTTTCTGTAAATGACTTAAATAGAAGTAATATAGATTAACCGTATTTTTCCCCGTACTGTGTGTTTTATTTTCACGGACCCCCTGGCATTCTCCTGAGTTTAAACTCACCCGTGGCTATAGGGAGTTAACCCTTAAAAATCTGGCGCCCGAGGTAAACCGACTTTAAACCGTTTGCCGAATTCCCGAACTCCGCAATCCTGCGCCAATTCAAATAAGTGACGTAACTTGCCCGCCAGAGTCGTTGTGCCGCCAGCGACTCTGCCCTACCGACCAAAGTGCGTTACAGTATCATATGTCATGTCTGGGCTTACGTGCTCGTCATATGCGTGTTTTAAATTAATATCATCTTGTTTAAACAACACGATTACGTTACAGTTGTCGCGAACGAGTTGTTTAGGTATCTTACTATACGTCTGACACAAGTAGACGACATCGATTCCCTTGTGGCGACCCATGGAGAAATAAGCTCGAACTTTATCCTGTTTGTCACAAGCGATATCATCAAAGATAAATATAGAGTTTTTTCGAGCATCCTTCGGGTCTTCTATATCCACGCTGTCACTAAACGCAAAATAACCCATTCCTCGTACATTCCTCAATACTTTCTCCAACAAACGATATTTTGACTGGTACAGAGATTTGGAGTATACGTATACGTTCTCAAAACGTAGACCGTTTGGATTGAAGAGTAAAGCGAGTATAGCGTTTGTCTTTCCACATCCCGAGGGGCCACAAATGGGTGCGCGAAAACATGATGGTAACAATTCGCCATGTTTTGATGTCTCCCCCTCTCGCTCCCCCTCCTCGATAAGATCTAAATTTTCTATGGGCAGTGTAACATCTTGTACTATAACCCTCATTTTGATTAACAACTAAACGTATGCACGTGCGTATATATAGCGCAAGCGCCCCTCACCTCAATAGTATGATGTTAACTTTCGAACAGCATAGTGGCAGGGGAATTGTTAATACGCTCATTAATAAATTACCATTTGAGCTTCATATTCCGGGCTATGCATTTTGTGGACCAGGTACGAAGTTAGAAAAGCGTTTAGCTAGAGGTGACGTGGGTATAAACCCCTCAGACGAAGCCTGTAAGCAGCACGACATCGCTTACTCCAAGTATTCCTCGTTGAAGGATAGACACAAAGCAGACTACGAGTTAGAGAATCGCGCTTGGGAAAGAGTGAAGGCGAAAGACGCTAAAGTTGGTGAGAAAGTATCCGCTTGGTTTGTAACCACAGGGATGAAGGCGAAAAGAAAACTCGGGATGGGGGGTCGTTCGTTCACGGGAGCACTTGTAAGGCCCACGTCACGAGCCCTGAAGCGATCGTTAAAAATTTTACCGTTAGGGGGAAATAATAATAATAATGTGCGAAAACATTCTCTCTTTGCTTTACGCGCTGCTCGTGCAGCGCTCAAGAAAGCGGGTGGGCGTAAAAATATTCGAGTTCCACGGATCATTCCTCTCCCCAAAGCAACGCAAAGAAAAAGTTGGAGGAAGATCGACGACATAATAAGGTCATGGAGGAGGAAATCGGTAAAAAGGGATCTGGGCTTTATCTCAAGAAGAATGTGAAAGGAGGATATGGATTGTATCTTAAACAAACAAAAAAAACTTCCGTTGAAATTACCTAAGCGAGCTCTATACGATAACGAAATTGTTAAATACGTAAAAAAATTACATGTACCATACTTTCGGTGTGTTTTTATGCGAGACACTCTACCTAAAAGACCAAATCTGAACGAGAGTGCTATAGTTAATCTAGATTCGAATGTCAACGAGGGTACACATTGGGTCGCATACCGGAAGCGTGGCCGTCTAGTGCAGTATTTCGATAGTTTCGGCGATCTGAAACCGCCGCGTGAATTGGCCGAGGATTATTTCGGTAAAAACGTGCGAATCGTCTACAATCAAACACGACATCAAAATTTTAATTCCAATAACTGTGGACATCTCTGCATCGAATTTCTATATAAAAATTGGTGATTTGGGGGTGTGAAGTGCCAGTCATGAGTAACATTTTTACGTTAAAGGGTCGATCTTCCACACTCTCTATTGAGTTTACGAATCCCATTCCGCTGGACCCACAATCGCGATACGAACTCGCGCTAATCGGATTCCATTCCTACAACAGTATCACCAACGTCGAAGGAGGCACAAATTTTTATTATTTGGACAAGGGGCAATCACATTCCATCCCGATACCTCGAGGTGCTTATGATATAACCGATATTTACAGGTATCTCAAGGAGTTTCTAGATCCCCGCCAAGAAGGGAGTAAGAGATTTTTTCTGCGAGCTAATAATAACACGCTAAAGTGTGAGATTTACCATCGCGATTACGACATTGCTTTCACAGAGAAAGACTCCCTAGCCGAACTCTTGGGATTCTCAAATACACTTTTAACAGCCGGTACGGTACACAAATCAAATCTGCCTGTTAATATCGTTCAAGTGCGAACTATTCACGTAGACTGCAACATTACAGGAGGTTCATACTACAACGGAAATCCAGCTCACACCATTTACGAATTCGCCACCAAAGTGAATCCGGGTTATGCTATCGACGAAACACCTCAGAATTTGATATATCTACCGGTAATTGAAAATAACGCAATAACACATATTGCTCTAGAAGTTTTAGATCAAGAGTTTAATTTAGTTGATTTTGGTGGCGAGGAAATTCTCATTCGATTAGAGCTCAAGAGATGTCCCTTGTGATCGATCAATACAGCGGCGGTGGCGCCACCTATAAAAGCACTAATCATTTGGGGGATGCGCCAGTCTCTAAGCGAGAGTTACGTGGTAAATTGACCATTCAAAATAGTGAATTTCTCAAATCGATCGGATATGTTGTCCAGCCGAATTTTCGATCTCTACAGAAAACCCATAGAAGATAATTCGATCATCGAAAAGGGAGTTCGAACATATCTGCCATATGTTAAATCGTTTGACAACAACGATGTCGTGGAGATCACCATCAATCGAACCGACGCTTGGCTCTTAATGGATGAGGCGGCATTAGTCATCAAAGGCAAACTAACAAACACCGGAGCCGGAAACGTCACTTTAGTACATAACGCGGGAACATTCCTCTTCGACTCAGTCTCTTATTAGTTAAACGGAATAGAAATGGAACATGTAAAGGACCCCGGTATAGTGAGTCTAATACGAGGTTATTTGAGTTACAACGATGACGACGTTAAGCATCTAATTATGGGGGGATGGTCCTTACGAAACACACCTCTACAATTCGATGGCCTGTTTTATCTGAGAATCCCCCTTTGGCATCTGTTCGGCATTTTTTGTGATTACCACAAGGTCATGTGCGGCAGGCAAAATATTCGCCTTACACGAGCTCGCAACGATAAGAATTGCATAATTGTTACGGGGGGAGATGCGACTACCCAAGTCACTCTTAACATCGACAGCATCGAATTAAAAGTACCGCATGTAACGCCCAATGATGAATTGAAACTCCAACTAACACAATCTATTCGTAACGATGTTCCTATACTTATCCCGTATAGAAAATGGGAGCTACACGAGTTGCCGATCCTCAATGCAGGCTCGACGAAAGAAATTTGGAGTGTAAAAACGAGTACTATGGTGGAATGCCCTCGTTATGTGCTTGTAGCCTTTCAGACAGATAGAAAAGATAAGGAGTCTGCAGACGTAACCCGCTTAGATCATTGTGATATCTCGAATATCATAGTGTTCTTAAACGGACAATATTATCCATACGAGCGTCCTAATCTCGATTTCCCGAAAAATGATTATTCGGAAGCTTACCACAACTACACGGAATTTTATCCGAAATTTAGCAATAGTCCTACATACCAAAAACAACCTTTAACATTTACCGAATTTAAAACGTACACCATATTTGTAGTGGACGAAAGCATTAAATCGTCGACGGTGGATGTGAAATTGGAAATCGAAGCTAGAACGGGTTTTCCCGCCAACACCAGAGCATACTGCATCCTAGTTCACGATTGTATTATGGAACACCTGCCTCTTAGTGAAATTGTCAGAAAAATCTCTTAACTATATAAAAACACCTAACCTCGATGGATGGATTTTAATCGTACGTAAGCATTCGTAACAACAACAACAAAGATGTCTCTCGATAAATTTGGAAGACACATGTTGACCCCGCACACTTCAGCCACAGATGAACGTCCACCTGTTGATCGTGATGAGATCGTCGGAGCATCCAGATTCTCTTCCCCTTTTTACATTTGTTCGCCGTTGGAACATCACAGCAAACTTTTAATTACTATTCAAGGAAAAGGTGATCAAGTTCCTCTCAACAACCTTTACTTTTACGTATTAGACAATGCGAAAACAATTTACAACGCTCCTGTCGATGGTAAAGTGGAAGCTGTAGAAGTTTACCCCAAAGGGGTGCATGTTGATATTAATGATGAAAAAATGAGTCTCGACGTAAAAAAAATCGTCGGTGAGAATATAAGTAAGGGAGACAAGATTTCTTTTTGGACTTTAAAGGCCAATACCACCCCTTTATATTACCAAATAGTGTTGCAATGCCCCATAAGTAAAAACGAATAAAAGGATATGATATTTACGTTGCCGTGTCAGTTTCATTTCTCGCTTCATCACACACACACACACACACTCACACACACACACACACACACACACGCACACACACACACACACACACACACACACACACACACACACACACACACACACACACACACACACACACACACACACACACACACACACACACACACACACACACAAATGAACTCTAGTGCTGTCGTAATCGATATTCAAGGTTTTCAGTACGGCCCGAGTAGTTTCTGGTGTAAAGAAATCGCCATAGTTAGCATCGATGGAGACGGATGGATTCATAAATTTATTAAACTGCCATCGTCATTGGAGGTGTACAACAACCGTTTTCGTAACCAAGTGGAATGGCTGAAGAAAAATATTGATGGACTCGATTGGGACGTGAACAGCTGGATACCCGAGCAGGACGTTCTACAATACGAAGACATCTCAGCGTTCATCCGAACTTGGGTGCCGTTCAATACTATCGTAGTCGTCAGAGGTTCGCAGAAGAAAGAATGGCTCGAGAAATTAATAGAGAACGAAATTATCGATCTCTCTGCTAGGAATTATCCAAATTTTGCACAAATGAAACAAATTTTCAAATCCCATCATTGTATGTTACATGAAAACAATAATTTAAATTGTAGCTTAGAAAATGCATATTTCATAAAAAATTGGTGTAAATATTGTATGTGTTCTATATTTAACTAATAATATCGGTATTTTTTATAATCAGACTTCAGTATCACTTCAAGCATGGCATCGTTAGCATCGACGTATGTTTTACTAAGTGCTTTTGTTAATGGTGTATTTTATATTAATCACCCTTCAAATGCTAGTAATGTGTTTATTTGTTTCGATCGAAATAATGAGAGTTGGCCGATGGCTTGGTTGGAGATGGACCTTTGTGTAATTTCTTATCTTCCTGCTCTTAAAATACATGTACCTAAAAACGCCACACAATACAAGTTGAGAATTATTAATGAGAATCGTACGTATGGGGACACCGAGTGGAAAAATTTTACAACTCCCCCCACAATCCCAGCCACCAACACCCCCACCCCCGCCAACGTTACCAATAACTACATCAGTTCATTCGTACGCGGATTAGTTTGGTATATTGCCGTCACCCTGTCACTACTTCTCATCATAAACATAATACAACACCTACGAAATGGCGCTGCATAAATTTTCAAATTGTTGTTTAGGTGATAACACTGCTGACATGATATTACCGTTCGTTGAAATATTGGGAAAGTTACGTGAGGAAGTGGAAAGTATTAGGGAGCAGGCAAGTTGCATCAAGTGCTTTTTTCACATGCTTCACGATCTTCAAGTTCCTATTCAATTACTTCACAACCTAGAAATACCAAAAGATTGGACAATTCGACGATCTTGCAAAAGCGACGGCTGTAGCAACAGAAGGCGACACGGTACCATCCCTTTTCCCGATTTAATGAATACACTCAATCGTAGGTTAAGCTGTGAAAAATGTTATTGTCAAATACTTCTTATGCTGGGGCTTGCAAAAGAATGGTCGTCTCTCCCTCTCCCAACTTGTGATGGGCACAAATTTGTAGGTTATGATACTGTTGATAAATAATACAAAGATTGAAAAATAACCCGTTGTTTTTATTAACGATAACGATTGCTGTGTGTGTGTGTGTGTGTGTGTGTGTGTGTGTGTGTGTGTGTGTGTGTGTGTGTGTGTGTGTGTGTGTGTGTGTGTGTGTGTGTGTGTGTGTGTGTGTGTGTGTGTGTGTGTGTGTGTGTGTGTGTGTGTGTGTGTGTGTGTGTGTGTGTGTGTGTGTGTGTGTGTGTGTGTGTGTGTGTGTGTGTGTGTGTGTGTGTGTGTGTGTGTGTGTGTGTGTGTGTGTGTGTGTGTGTGTGTGTGTGTGTGTGTGTGTGTGTGTGTGTGTGTGTGTGTGTGTGTGTGTGTGTGTGTGTGTGTGTGTGTGTGTGTGTGTGTGTGTGTGTGTGTGTGTGTGTGTGTGTGTGTGTGTGTGTGTGTGTGTGTGTGTGTGTGTGTGTGTGTGTGTGTGTGTGTGTGTGTGTGTGTGTGTGTGTGTGTGTGTGTGTGTGTGTGTGTGTGTGTGTGTGTGTGTGTGTGTGTGTGTGTGTGTGTGTGTGTGTGTGTGTGTGTGTGTGTGTGTGTGTGTGTGTGTGTGTGTGTGTGTGTGTGTGTGTGTGTGTGTGTGTGTGTGTGTGTGTGTGTGTGTGTGTGTGTGTGTGTGTGTGTGTGTGTGTGTGTGTGTGTGTGTGTGTGTGTGTGTGTGTGTGTGTGTGTGTGTGTGTGTGTGTGTGTGTGTGTGTGTGTGTGTGTGTGTGTGTGTGTGTGTGTGTGTGTGTGTGTGTGTGTGTGTGTGTGTGTGTGTGTGTGTGTGTGTGTGTGTGTGTGTGTGTGTGTGTGTGTGTGTGTGTGTGTGTGTGTGTGTGTGTGTGTGTGTGTGTGTGTGTGTGTGTGTGTGTGTGTGTGTGTGTGTGTGTGTGTGTGTGTGTGTGTGTGTGTGTGTGTGTGTGTGTGTGTGTGTGTGTGTGTGTGTGTGTGTGTGTGTGTGTGTGTGTGTGTGTGTGTGTGTGTGTGTGTGTGTGTGTGTGTGTGTGTGTGTGTGTGTGTGTGTGTGTGTGTGTGTGTGTGTGTGTGTGTGTGTGTGTGTGTGTGTGTGTGTGTGTGTGTGTGTGTGTGTGTGTGTGTGTGTGTGTGTGTGTGTGTGTGTGTGTGTGTGTGTGTGTGTGTGTGTGTGTGTGTGTGTGTGTGTGTGTGTGTGTGTGTGTGTGTGTGTGTGTGTGTGTGTGTGTGTGTGTGTGTGTGTGTGTGTGTGTGTGTGTGTGTGTGTGTGTGTGTGTGTGTGTGTGTGTGTGTGTGTGTGTGTGTGTGTGTGTGTGTGTGTGTGTGTGTGTGTGTGTGTGTGTGTGTGTGTGTGTGTGTGTGTGTGTGTGTGTGTGTGTGTGTGTGTGTGTGTGTGTGTGTGTGTGTGTGTGTGTGTGTGTGTGTGTGTGTGTGTGTGTGTGTGTGTGTGTGTGTGTGTGTGTGTGTGTGTGTGTGTGTGTGTGTGTGTGTGTGTGTGTGTGTGTGTGTGTGTGTGTGTGTGTGTGTGTGTGTGTATCGCGAGTATCGATTGGTCTCTCTCTCTCCGCGCTACGGAGAGAGAAACCTGCAGACCGTCGTGTCGTCCCTCCGCGAGTATCGATTGGTCTCTCCGCGGTACGCAGAGAAATCTGCAACACCGTCGTCCCTCGTGGAAAAGATACCTACATATCGACCGGCACTACTACTACTGGTTGCATATCAAAATGGGGGCCACATTCATCGAGGCGGCGCCATCTAGCCGAGCAGCGACGCGGCCGAGCGAGGCACTCCCCATCCGCCATCTAGCGCCCCCGAGCAGCGCGGCACCCCGGCCGCGACATCTAGCGACAGCCTCTGCGCATGCGACAAGTTTGCGCGCGAAAGACGACGCGCGAAATTTGAAAAAAGCGGGGCCGCCGGGGCCAAACTGAGGGGGACAAGTTTGCCGTAGAACCGGCCCTAACTTAACCTAACACGATCTAACACTTAATGACCTATTACGTGATGGTTTTCACATGATGGTCATTTCAGAGCCCAATAAGAACATTGCTAGGAGGTCAGCATGGTTCGTTGACATACATGAAGATGTCGCAATCGGCTTTAATAATACTATAAATTTACAATGTTTACGCCCAACAGAGTCTAGACGATGTCCAGGATGTGTCGGAGTTAAGATTGCCAACATATGAATTTGGGGAATTTATATCGCCCCAAATGTTCGCGCCAATTGTGACACTTTGATTCACTGTGACAATTGCTACACATTGAGGATGACAGCAGCAAGGGAGCTTGAACTCCAGGTAGTGGTGTGTTGTTCGTCTGTTAGACGAAGGCGGGCGGGATGTTCGCGCCAATTGTGACAGTGCGCAGATTGGACGCTTTTAGAAATTAAGTTTAAAGTGTGCGCCAATAAGACGTTTCTAGATAATAAGATTAAAGTGTAGAGGTCGCGCTTTCCTTCAAGACATTCCCTGTATTGCGAGTTTCGGGCCTGTAGCGGCATAACTTCGGCGACGTAGGCGTAGAGAAAAACAATTGAGATTTAACAAGAGAAAAACAATTGAGATTTAACAAGAGAAAAACGAGTAACGATGACAAACATAAGATATTCACTGCTGCATATTAATTCACTGGTGTGAAAGCTAGAAAAGTTCTGAAGATTATTACGCCAGTAACGTAGGAAGAGCAGAGCAGCGAGCAGCCAAGAGAAAGGAGAGCGTGGAGCAGCGTCTGGCGACCGTTAGCAGAGCGCAAAGGACGTGACGTGAGTGAAGTTTGTGCGTGTTTCGATATAGGCGTGTGCGTCGTCGGCGGATAGAGTTGGTATCGTTCAACGATTATAGACACTACCAGGATTGCTCAGTTCGCCGAATCTGCCTGACAAACGTTGTGACGTCACCACCGGTGCTGGGCAGAAAGCGTGGCTATACGACCTATAGTACAGTCATTTAAGATAAAATAGAGTTAAATAGCCTCGGAGTGAGATAAAAAGCTGTAAACTTGTAAAAACCTTTATTTTGGCATACTAAAGGTTATCTCAAAGTTTTGTAAAATCTCGTGTCCTCGTCTTAAGATATTGAAGATCAAATTTCACAAAAAAATAGTTTTTCACAAATATCTCGCTTCCTACGGTTTCCATGAAATTTACATCTATAGTAATAGACCGTGGGCCCATGACACCAACAGTGTCGATAATCTATGTTCGTATGCCCTTTTAGGGACATACTGAGACAGCCCGGGAAACCGGAAAAAAGTTACTGCGAGCGTTTATGACCAGTCCTAGCACCTTCTTGTTGATGCTGGCATAAATCGAGATGCCCCCTCCGGAATCGTATGCAAATGTCGGAATATGGTTAATGGGTCGAAAGGAGTCGTTCCACCAAAGGGTATACTTTCATCGATCATCCTCTATCACCAATGTCTGTCACCGTATCGCCAGACGGTGACATCAATCGATGTTACGGGACAATATTTCAATTTGGGGATTAAACCATAAAAGATGTAAAAGTTTTTTATAACCCACATTTTTTTCCAAAACATTCTAATTTATCGCATTTTTTTCAATTTCTCCTTTAACATTTCTCTCTGAAGTTTGTAATTATCTGCAAAGAATCTACAAGTGGCTCAGAATTTTTTTGTAAAGCAATTAGCGTTTCCGGAACGAAGCTATAATTAGTTTTTATAAAAATGAATTGCTGGTGCACAATATTATTTTGGAATAATGCTTGTGACGTTAAAACACATTGAGAAGAATCTGTTAGATCCAATATCAATTTTATTGATTCATTAAAATGTTCTGCATAAATAAGAGCAGTGTTTATCCATGTTCCCCATCTTGTGACAATCGGTTGTGGTGGTAAAGGAATGTTTGGTAAGATCTCTTCGTTTGAAACAATATATACGAAATATATGCAAAAATATGACGTTTTTGTCAAAATATGTAAAGCTTATGAAAAATTTTACTTATATGCACAATTTGCATGTATCTGCATTTCGCATATACTCCGTCCCCTGGTTATAATATAAGGTTATCATCTTACGGTCTTACGGATCTATGTACTATCGGTACGATATACACATCCACGTCATCCACATCTCAACACGTAAACGCACGACTTCAGCACCGGTGGTGACGTCACAAAACTGTCCAACATTGGTCAAATGGAAGTGAGCAATCCTGTGTAGTCTATAATCGTTGGGTATCGTTAGGGATAGCCGATGACGTGGGGTGATCTGGGGACGAGCGGAGTACTAAGCGAATGCCCACCTCGGTTGGAGTGGTCGTACAGCGAGAGGCCGTTGCGTCGCAGACGTAAGACCGGGCTTGCTCGATGAGATAATGGTCGCTTAGCCACCTCGGTTGGAGTGGTCGTCCCGCAAGGGCCTGTACGTCGCAGACGTAAGGTACATACGGCCTGGCTTGCCTGTCAAGAAGGCTTGTACGTCGCAGACGTAAGGCCGGCCTTGCACGATGAGATGGCGGTCACTTAGCCAACTTGATTGGAGCAGAACGTTGCCCGCTTGCCCAATGAGACGGCGGCCACTCAGCCACCTTGGTTAGAGCGGATCGTTTCAAGGGACCTGTTCGTCCCAGACGTTAGTTGCCCGTGTCTACGCGCTCGTCTACCTCACGTCGCCGAGTATTGAACCTCGAATTTGCGCATTAATTAAGAGCTCTGTTTAGGCCTTGAATGATCATTCAATCTTGTTCAACTTGTAGTCAAGTGATTCGTGACCCTACCGGGTTATGTAGAGTAAACCACGTTGTAATATTGTAAACTGTCATTATTGCCTGTATATCCATCATTTGTACACTTGATGTTAATAAAACTACTTGTTCTGGCTTTTCCCTTTAACCGAAAGGGTTTTTATGCCGGAACAAGGAGGCACCCAAACGCGAACCGAGACTTTAATTTTGTTCCAGCTACTCTCATTCATTCTCTTATCTTATTAGAACTCACGTAAGTAATAAGAACCCAAACGTTTTGGTGCCGCGGGTGAGGAATGAATGAGTGGTTGGGCTTATATATGTTGTTAGTATTGGATACTATTGAGATATTGCATATATTACAACGTTGATGTTAACAAATGTATTGTCGCTGTAATCGATTAACACATAGAATCGGTTGATCTTTGAGATCAGTTATCAAATATGCTTATAGTGTTAACGCATTGGCTTTTACGTGCATCGGAATACTTATCGAACGCATTTAAGGAATTAGGTGCGCTTGCGGTCTTTACTGTTGCATGTTAAGTATTTGCAGTTTAACCATTTACAGTTTTCAGGACTTCGGTTAGCAGATACCCAATTTTTTGTTCAAATAGAGTGGATGTTATTCTATGCGCTGGTATCTTTGGACAGCTACTCCGTTCGGGATTGAAGCGATTTCCTCCTGCTCAACTCATTGCTCAGAAAACAGCTTTTGGATGGGTTGCCTCCGGGGCAGTGCCGATGGAGGCGCCTAGGCGTGCGGTTGAGTCTAACATTTGCGTGCCGTCACAGGTATTACATTGCACTTCCGTTTATGAATTAGATGAAATGTTGCAGCGGTTTTGGGTACTTGAAGATCTACCGTCGTCTTCCTCCATGTCGAAACCCGAGGATGAGATCTGCGAAAGATTGTATAGGGAAACTCATAGGCGCAATCTACAGGGTCAGTATGAGGTACGTCTTCCGTTGAAACCACAATTGCCGTTAGTTGCAGCTGAGACTCGACAAATGGCACTCAAGTCTTTTTCAACTATGCATCGTCGTTTTGCACGCGACGCGAAGGTAGCTCAAGCTTATAGAGACTTCATGGCAGACTATGAGCGTCTTGGTCACATGACAAGAGTCCCATCTTCTGAGATTCGAGAAACTGGTGCTTGGTACCTGCCACATCATGCGGTGGTACAGGATTTGTCTCATGCATGGAAGCTTAGAGTCGTATTCGATGCGTCAAGATGAACTCGTGACGGTCATTTTCTTAACGATTTTCTCTTGACCGGATCTCCTTTGCAGGGTGATCTTTCATTGATACTTCTGAATTGGCGCAGGTATCGTTACGCATTTACAGCGGATATTGTAAAAATGTTTCGGCAGATCAAAGTGAGGCTTGAGGATCAGGATCTTCAAAGAATTATCTGTGTAAGGCCATATTCCGAAGACCTAATTAAAAGTCAATTACATCATATATTTCAATTATTTAAATATTTTCGTAATCAGTTGCTAAGCGAATAATTATTACTATTGCATTTATACCTCGATATGTTCGAACGCAGACTCAGCAGAATCGTGTAACACATTCAGTATGCTTCATCGGTCAACGTACGAATATATCACGTGACTACGAGGTACTAAATATAGGTGTATCGGCGGATTAAAGAGAACTCAATTTCAACTCATCGATTCATCCCATACAATACATTCTACATGACTGTATCCGTTGATATCCACTAGTAAGAAGAAATAAAGTGTATTGAAGCTGAACTCCGAGTTTTCATGTTCCTCAAAAGGGAACATTACATCTGGGTTTCTGATGCAGATTCTGAGTCGGTAGATTATCGTTTAAACACCGTCACCTATGGCACGGTAACGGTTGGGTTGGGTTGGGTAGCGTGTAGATACTCAACTATGACCCCGATAGTTGACAGATCTACTTCAGGGACGCGCCCCTGCCCACGTGAGCCTTGGTTCATCTCCCAAGACCATACGGGGAACCATTGTCCTATCCTCCCAGTTCTCCTATCCAAACATACCTCTCCTCCCTCAATATCCCCCCGCAACTACTTTCTGACCCGGGAAGCTAGTAACTATTTTATGGTCCCTTGTTACCAAGCGACTACCGGTATAAGTAGTCACCCACTTGTTGGTGAACAGCTTTGGGTGGAGGAACTAACAAGTGGTAGGGCAACTCATTGTCCTGGGTTTGAGAAATTTGCCCCGAAGGCGGAAGGACCATCTATAATGGTCAACGGCATTGAGATGTAGAAGGCAAGGAGAAACCACTACATTAAAAATCCTGCAGGATATCTCTAGTAAAACCATCATGGCAACAAACCAGATAAAGACAAACCCTACTGATCATGATATTCGGAAGTCAAGATTCGGCAGGAGAGGAGACAGGGCCTCTCAGGTCGTTACCATGCGAAACCTCTGCCAAATGACCAACAAACAAACATACAAAATCGGAACATGGAACGTCACTAGCATGTATGAACCCGGAAAAGCACATAATATTGTCCAGGAAATGCAAAGAATGAATATCGATATCCTGGGTGTAAATGAAACACGCTGGCCAGGAAGCGGAAAATGTCAAATAAAACATCATTGGATGTATTACTCCGGTAGCTCAGACTCTCAACGTCGACATGGAGTAGGCATAATAACAAACAAAAATATTTCGCCATATGTCTTAAATTTCCTACCCTTGTCAGAACGCGTAATGCTACTACAACTCATGATGAACACAGGAAGAATGAACATAATTCAAGTATATGCGCCTACCGCAGACAAGGATGACCAGGAGTAGAACTGTTCTACGAACAAATAAATGAAGTACTGAAACAGGTCAAAACAAGAGATGTCACAATAATAATGGGTGACCTAAATGCCAAAGTTGGAAATGGAAAGACAAATAATCTAGTGGGAAATTTTGGTTTGTGGGAAAGGAACGATAGGGGCGAAAGGTTAATACAATTCTGTCAAGAGAAAAATATGGTTATCACAAATTAATACATTCTTTCAACTGCCTAATAGACGTTTGTATACATGGATATTACCACGGGACAACAAGCAGAATATCGTTAGAAACCAGATAGATTACCTGATGATCAATGAAAGATACAGGAACAGTATAATATCAATTAAAGCATATCCAGGTGCAGATGTATCCTCTAACCATAACCCACTGATTGCAAAGATAAGAATAAAATTAAAAAGAATTAACCATAAAACAAAGAAAGATACAATTAATACTGGCAAACTGCGTAACCCAGAAATAAGAGATAAAGTGAAAAATGAAATTAATACGGCATTGGAAACTTTAGAGTGTCTAGAAAATAACACCGAAGAAAATATAAACAACAATTGGGCCCAACTTAAAACAAGATTACTGAGACCATGCAAAGAGCAACTAAGTGAGGACAAAGAAGCAAGAAAGGAATGGATGACAGCTGAGATATTAAATCTTATGGACGAAAGAAGAAAATATGAAAACAGAGACAAACAAAAATACCGTGATCTACAAAACAAAATCAGGATAAAGGTTCGAGAAGCCAAGGAGAACTGGTATAAGGACAATTGTGAGGAAATTGAAAATCTGCAAAGTAAATATGACAGTTTTAATGCACACAAGAGAATAAGAGAACTAACTAGGAAACACAATCACAATTACAGCATACTGATGAATGAAAATAGAAACATTAGTATGGACACAGAAGAAAGGTTAAAAGTATGGAAAAATTATGTGGAACGGCTGTTTGATGACCAAAGAGAGGAGGAAAATAATGAAGATGTGTGCGACGACACGGGACCAGAGATAACTAGGGACGAAATAGAACACACTATCAGGGAAATGAAAACTGGGAAAGCCACGGGACCAGACGAACTACAAACAGAAGTTCTTAATCTCATTGAAGATCAGAATATACACTTTATAGTACATCTTTTTAACGGTATATACAAAACTGGAATTTTACCGAAAGAGTGGCTACAGTCAATATTTGTAACTATTCCCAAAAAGACCAACGCGAGGTATTGTTCGGACTATCGTACCATTAGCCTAATGTGTCACATACTTAAAGTGTTTCTAAAAATCATCCAGCGAAGAATATATAGAAAATTAGAAGTGGATATCGGAGATACACAGTTTGGTTTTAGGAACGGTTTAGGAACTAGAGAGGCGCTCTTTGCCTTCAACGTGTTAACACAGCGGTGTATGGACGTAAATCAGAATGTATACGTTTGTTTCCTGGACTACAATAAAGCATTTGACACCATCCAACATAAAACACTAATAGAACTACTCAAAAGTAAAAACATCGACACTAGAGACATAAGAATAATAAATAATTTGTACTACCATCAGGAGGCCGTAATACGCGTACAGGATAACGTGACCGACCCAATAAAAATAAAAAAAGGTGTTAGACAGGGCTGTGTTTTATCACCATCTCTGTTCAATCTGTATTCTGAAGAGATATTTAAGAAAGCACTTCAAGATGAAACAGTTGGAGTAAAAATTAATGGCTTACCCATTTGTAGTGTCAGATATGCCGATGACACCGCACTTATAGCTGAAAACATAGATGATCTCCAGAGAATACTGAACAAAGTCGTAGAAGTGAGCGAAGAATTTGGGCTAACACTTAACACAAAGAAAACTAAATTCACGATAATTACAAAGAAACCTATTGCCAATATTAATCTGTATGTGAAGAATGAACAGATTGAACAAGTAAGAAATTATAATTATTTAGGGACGAATATAAACGAAACAAATGACTATTCTAAAGAAATCAGAATAAGAATAGAGAAATCCAGAAGCGCCTTCAACAATATGAGACAAATATTTTGTAGCAGAGATTTAAGCTTAAGTTTGCGAGTGAGGATGCTTAAATGCTACGTTTTCTCGGTCCTCTTGTACGGGGTGGAGGCTTGGACTTTAAATAAACAATGCATGAATAGATTGGAAGCCTTCGAGATGTGGGCGTATCGGAGAATTTTGAATAATTCGTGGCAAGATAGAGTGACTAACGAACAAGTACTTGAAAGAATCGGCAAACAACGAGAAATAATAGAGACCATTAAAATAAGAAAATTGCAATGCCTGGCGAAACTAAACGCGGCGAAAAATATAATTTGCTACAATTGATTATGCAGGGCAAAATTCAGGGTAAACGGAGCATAGGGAGAAGACGGATGTGCTGGTTGCGTAATCTTAGGGAATGGTTTGGCTGCAACTCCAATCAGCTGTTTCGTGCTGCGGCCTCCAAGATACGAATTGCATTGATGGTTGCCACCTTTCGTAGCGGAGATGGCACGTGAAGAAGAAGAAGACCTATGGCACGGCATGCGCTCCCTACTTAGCCATTCGTACGTTACTGCAACTTGTGCAGGATGAAGGAGCAACCTTCCCACTGGCATCTGAGTGTCTTAAATCCGAGACGTATGTCGATGATACCTTTGCCGGTGCAGACTAGCTTCCCACCGCAGTGCAGAAAAGGATCGAGCTTATTAATCTCTTAGGTTCAGCAGGTATTAAGCTAGATAAGTGGGCTGTCAATCATCCAGATCTTTCACCTTCACAGGCACAAACAGGTCCATCTAAGTAGATTGAATCTGATAAATCAGTTAAGACCCTTGGGATTTATTGGAATCTAGGAAGAAGACCAATTTCAGTTTAATGTCACTGATGTAGCTGAGTTATCCGCAGCTTCAACTAAGCGTTCACTTCTGTCAAATATTGCCCAATTATTCGATCCACTAGGGTGGCTCTCTCCTATCACTGTTACGGCAAAAATTCTGATGCAGGATCTTTGGATACAGAAGTGTGATTGGGACACTCCTTTGTCAGCTGAACTGCGAGAGCGATGGCACGCTTATGGCACATCGTTGTACAGCTTACCTTCTTTAACAATCGATCGGTGGTTAGGAGTTGAATCGGACCGTTCTTATCATATCTATGGATTTGGTGATGCGTCTTCTCGGGCTTATGCTGCTGTAGTTTATCTGCGAATCGACAACGGGGATGATACGTTCCGCGTTTCATTGCTAACTGCCAAGACAAAGGTCGCACCAGTCAAAATGGTTAGTATCCCTAATTTAGAATTGTGTGGTGCTGCTCTTCTTGTCAAACTACTTTGTTACGTTGGGAAGTTAGATTTTATCAGCAATCTACCGGTGTTCGCGTGGTCTGACAGTCAGATTGTCCTTATGTGGCTGCGTAAACACCCATACCACTGGAAGACATTTGTAGCCAACATAGTTTCGTATATTCAGAGAGAACTTCCCTCAGCTACTTGGACACATGTTCCTACTCGAGATAATCCGGCGGACTTAGCTACCCGGGGTTCTGAGCCAGCGGAACTTTCTCAAACTGATCTCTGGTGGTACGGACCATACTGGCTTTCCCAATCCCAGGAATGTTGGCCACAGCCAGTGGTTAGTCAGCAAACCTTTCACGTACGGTCCATACCGATTGAACCTGCAATCTTATATCGGTTTTCATCGTCGACGCGACTGTTACGCGTTGTAGTTTGGTGTAGACGTCCTCTTCTCAATATTCGAAGGCGTAAAAATAAGTTGGCAACGCTTTCTGTGTTCCTTACTACCTCGGAGTAAGCTGAGGCTCGTCTCATTGTTCTGCGATTAGCTCAGGCGAATGATTTCGCAGAAGAGATTAAGGCATTGAAAGATGGAAAGACTTTGTCAACTCGTAGTCGTCTCAGTAAATTAAATCCCTTTCCGTGTAAAGATGGTTTCTACGCCTAATGCACTCGAAAATCTCCTTCAATTGTAAATATCCCCCGATTTCATCTCAACACTCAGCTTTAAGTACGTTGTTTGTACGCTACGCGCATCGACTCTGTCTTCACAGAGGACCAACACCCTCCTCTAATGTATTGATGCAGCAAGTTTGGATCCTAGGACGAAATCGACTAGTTAAATCTTTAATTCGAAAATGTATGACCTGTCAGCGGGTCAAGCCACAATCAGCACAACAGCTGATGGGTGATCTCCCAGCCCATCGTGTGAATGTGTCAAGGCCATTTTCAATTTCTGGGCTAGATTATGCTGGACCCATCCAGGTTAGGTCGGGGTGAACGGACGCACAAAGGTTATATAGTAATTTTCGTATGTTTTACGACAAAGGCCATTCATTTGGAGATTGTGAGCGAGTTAACCACAGCGTCATTCATTAGTGCGTATCGTAGGTTTGTGGGTCGACGAGGCATTTGTCAGAAACTCTTCTGTGACAATGCCACAAACTTCCACGGAGCTGACAAGGAACTTAAGGCCATGTTCCAGCGAGCTTCTGAATTTTACAAAGAAGTCGCTTCTCTTCTGGCGAATGACGGCACTGATTGGGTGTTCATTCCCCCTAGTACTCCCAATTACGGTGGATTGTGGGAATCAGCAGTTAAGTCGGTGAAACACCACCTGAAAAGAGTAGTTGGTGAGCACTTCCTTACTATTGAGGAATTATCCAGAGTCCTGGTGGAAATCGAGGCGTGTCTCATCTCGCGTCCATTAGGAGCAATGAGCTCAGATATCGATGATCTTCATGCCTTAACTCCTTCACATTTCCTTAACGACACCACTTCTGCTTTGCTTCCGGATGGCAACCTAGCAAACGTGCCGTTGAACCGGTTGAATCGATTCCAATTATTACAACGAATTCGGAATCAATTTTGGAAACGATGGTCCTCGGAATATCTCTTCCATCTGCAGGAGCGTGAGAAATGGAGGGGTACCTCAAAGAATTTTTGTGTAGGCAGACTAGTATTAGTAAAGGATGATCGTTATCCACCTTCTAAGTGGCCCTTGGGACGAATTGTACAGGTTCATCCAGGCCCAGACAGTTTAGTGAGAGTAGTAACAGTAAAGACCCCCACACCTCGTTCCGCCGGCATGTCCACCGCTTGTGTCTGCTACACATTGAGGATGACAGCAGCAAGGGAGCTTGAACTCCAGGTAGTGGTGTGTTGTTCGTCTGTTAGACGAAGGCGGGCGGGATGTTCGCGCCAATTGTGACAGTGCGCAGATTGGACGCTTTTAGAAATTAAGTTTAAAGTGTGCGCCAATAAGACGTTTCTAGATAATAAGATTAAAGTGTAGAGGTCGCGCTTTCCTTCAAGACATTCCCTGTATTGCGAGTTTCGGGCCTGTAGCGGCATAACTTCGGCGACGTAGGCGTAGAGAAAAACAATTGAGATTTAACAAGAGAAAAACAATTGAGATTTAACAAGAGAAAAACGAGTAACGATGACAAACATAAGATATTCACTGCTGCATATTAATTCACTGGCGTGAAAGCTAGAAAAGTTCTGAATATTATTACGCCGAGTAACGTGGGAAGAGCAGAGCAGCGAGCAGCCAAGAGAAAGGAGAGCGTGTAGCAGCGTCTGGCGACCGTTAGCAGAGCGCAAAGTACGCGACGTGAGTGAAGTTTGTGCGTGTTTAGATATAGGCGTGTGCGTCGTCGGCGGATAGAGTTGGTATCGTTAGGGATAGCCGATGAGAGGTGATCTGGGGACGAGCGGAGTACTAAGCGAATGCCCACCTCGGTTGGAGTGGTCGTACAGCGAGAGGCCGTTGCGTCGCAAACGTAAGACCGGGCTTGCTCGATGAGATAATGGTCGCTTAGCCACCTCGGTTGGAGTGGTCGTCCCGCAAGGCCTGTACGTCGCAGACGTAAGGTACCTACGGCCGGGCTTGCCTGTCAAGAAGGCTTGTACGTCGCAGACGTAAGGCCGGGCTTGCACGATGAGATGGCGGCCACTTAGCCACCTTGGTTGAAGCAGAACGTTGCTGGCTTGCCCAATGAGACGGCTGCCACTCAACTACCTTGGTTAGAGCGGATCGTTTCACGGGACCTGTGCGTCCCAGACGTAAGTTGCCCGTGTCTACGCGCTCGACTACCTCACGTTGCCGAGTATTGAACCTCGAATTTGCGCATTAATTAAGAGCTCTGTTTACGCCTTGAATGATCATTCAATCTTGTTCAATTTGTAGTCAAGTGATGCGTGATCCTACCGGGTTATGTAGAATAAACAACGTTTTAATATTGTAAACTGTCATTATTGCCCTGTATATACACCATTTGTACACATGATGTTAATAAAACTACTTGTTCTGGCTTTTCCCTTTAACCGAAAGGGTTTTTATGCCGGAACAAGGAGGCACTCAAACGCGAATCGAGACTTTAATTTGTTCCAGCTACTCTCATTCATTCTTTTATATTATTGTAACTCAAGTAAGTAATAAGAACCCAAACACCAAATAAGGATCTTATGGAATAAAAAAACGACGTAGAAAATATAATGGCATTAATAGCTTCAGAGGGCCCTCGTTTTATAATTATTCTTGGTGATTTTAATGCCAATCTCCAGTGTGGGGTTCACCGATTATGGATCATAGAGGAGAAGTAATATCCGAATGGATAGAAGCGGCAAACTTGGTGATTTTAAACGACGGTTCGCCAACATTTAGAAAAAATAAAACACGCTCCCACATTGACATAACTATGGGCTCAAAGTCAGCAATAAGATATGGATACGAGTGGAAAAGTGAATTTTCAAATCCACTTACTTTCCACTCTACTATTTATATAGTCCTCGGGAAGGGAAAAAAATTCCAGGAAAAGCCAATGCGAGAATTGACTTTGAGAAACTTCTGCGGAAGACTTTCCCTCTTTACTGACCAAAGCGATGGATGTGTGCCACATGAAAGACCCTTTCAGCATACCGATTCGAGATCCATATTGGTGGACCCCAGAAATTTTAAATATAAAAAATGAGTTGCTTAAGGCGAGGAGAATTTTGGCGAGAGCTCGTAGAAAACCAAACACTGACCCAAAAGTAATCATGGACCTTATACAAAATTTAAAGAATACAAGAAAACGTCTGAAACGGGAGATTAACACTAATAAAATGAAGAGTTGGAAGGCAATGATAGATGAATTAAATGATGATATATGGGGCTGCGGATACAAAATTGCTACAAGTATCATTAAAGAAAAACATCCAGTACTATCTTTGACAATGCCGAAAAAAGAATCGATAGTAAAAGCTCTCTTTCCCCAAAATGGCATACAATGGCAGAGAAATACTAACATCGAAATGGCACCAGAAATTACTAGAAAAGAGCTACACACAGCAGTGATGCATATGCGCAATGGAACAGCACCTGGACCAGATAAATTGACACCACTCGCCTTGAAACATATATATAAAGAAATTCCCGAGACCTTATTAAAGATTTTCAATGATTTATTGCTCATACAAAATTTTCCTAAGCAGTGGAGAGAAGCCAAACTCGTCCTGATCCCAAAAGCAGGAAAGGACCCAGATCTTCCTTCCTCATACAGGCCGATATGTTTACTGTCGACTATGGCAAAAATCTTCGAGTCTATCATTAGAGATAGACTCGATGAAGAAATTGAAGATGGAATTGGGATCTCTTTGGCTCACCATGGCTTCCATAAAGGGCTTTCTTACGATCACAGCAATGAAAGATTTGGTAAAGTGTGTGAATGTTCCCGAAAAATGGGCACTTATGGTTACTATTGATGTTTCAAATGCGTTTAATACCGCATCATGGATACATATAGTTGAATCACTGAAGGACCGGGACATCTCACCTTATCTTATAAGAATGACTGAACAATATCTAAATTATAGATGCATAATGTATGGGCAGGGGAAAAACACTATACAGATACCGGAGTACCACAGGGTTCGGTCCTAGGACCTACCTTGTGGAAGATAATGTTTGACGGGGTGTTGAGAATTCACACACCCGCCAATACGAAAATAATTGCATATGCTGACGATCTAGTACTGGTATCGTGGCACGATGATTTGGACACGATGCAGAGACAACTTCAGCGTGTATATGCTGAAGTTAATATCTGGCTTAAAAATAATCTCCTATGCATTGCAAAAAGGAAGACCCAAGATCTAGTTTTGAAGGGACCAAGGACGAGAAGACATTTTTGTGTGAACTTAGAAGGGGACAATTTTAAAACTACTCCGGATATAAAATATCTTGGGATTAGGATTTCGTTTCAATAGTCATATCGAGGAAGTTATCAAAACAGCTGCGGAGAGGAATAGAGCCCTAGTGAAATTGATGCCAAACATTGGAGGACCCAGCAGTAAAAAGAGGGAGATTTTGGCTTCAGTAACTCATTACATATTATTATATGCGGCGCCGATATGGTGCAATATACTAGACATCGGTAAGTATAAAATCAAAATGGAAAGAGCACAGAGGAAAACACTGCCGAGGGTAACCAGTGCGTATAGAACGGCGACAACAGCAGCAATACAGGTAGTGGCTGCAATTCCACCAATTGATTTGCTGGCGAAGTAACGTAGATTTCAACATAATATTGGAGGAGGTGCTTTAGCTGGCAAAAAAAGAATGGCTAGGAATCGTACGATAAGGGACTGGCAATGAAGATGGGACTCTAACACACACACACAGCCCAATGGACCAAGAAATTGATCCCCAACATTGACACATGGGTTAAATGTCAACATCGACAATATAATCACTGGTTCACGCAATTTTTATGCGGCCATGGTGCTTTTAAATCTTACACATTCAGAATCGGTAAAACAGACAGTGATTCGTGTGATTGTGGAGAGAGACTCTCCTGAGCATGCCGTCTTCCACTGCATCATATGGCTTAATCGAACTCTCGAATTACGTAGATTAACACAAGGTAATTGGACACCAGAAAGCCTAATGCATGCAATGAGCAGCGATAGGAAGTTATCGGATGTGGGTTATGAAGCTATAACCTCCATCGTCAGAGAAAAATACAAGAAGGAGCTGAATATATCGAGGAGACTCGTTGTTAGAATAGAGAGATTGACACCCGGTCACTAAAAAACAATAGTACTACTTTAGTTTTTTAACTGTAGCATATATACATATATACATGTTTTATTTTTGGTATATATAATTTATGGGGATAGTTTTTTCAACTATATACAGGAATTGGCTGATTATGTCAAATAAGGAGAGATGAAAAATGAGGAATGTCTGAACCCCTAATCTGGCCTCAGCCAGGAAGGGGGATGTAGGACAGGAAGAAATTTTTTTAGAACATCGTACTATTTTTGCGTCAATACTCCTGCTCAACTTAACTGATGTGAGAGGCGGAGAAGTCTTCATGGGGACGATCCCAGTCCATTGGTGACGCATGCGAGACTCCGCGACAGGACTCCAAGACCGTCCGAGCCGGTGAGGGCACGCAGGAATCCGCCCCCGGTGAACTTACACGACACGGTGTTTATTGCCCGTGCTCGATGTAGTGTGCTAAGTCGTGAGGAGGAAGAAATATCATCGAGGCAGGCGAGTAGTTTTGCGGTAGGTCATCGGCAATTACGATGCTACGGCGAAGAGGGAGTACGTCAGTGTTCTCCCTAACTGTACGTTGAAAGTGCTGATGGACCACATTGTACGCGTGGTACTCCCTGGCTCCGAAATTTGGACAGATCTGTTCCGCTCGTATACGGCTCTTTCGACATTGGGAGGCGCCTCCCCCTACGTCCATAAGACGGTGAACCATTCTCGGAATTTCACCGATCCGGTGACGGGTGTCTGTACCAACGCAGTCGAAGCGTACTGGTCAAGATTGAAAGGTTTTATAAGGCGACTGGGAGCAATGGGATCTCGCCATTTCCCCGAGTATGTTGACCAGTTACTATATTGGGAGCGTTATGGTTCGTGTCCGCAAGAACGGTTGACTTTTTTTTGCAGCACATGTCCTAACGATACCCTGTTGTGGCGCAGCCGCCAGCGCATTAATATCGCGAGTTAAATGTTTATTTTATCCGCGAGTGTAATAAAACGTTCTGGTCAATTTTGCCATATATAAACTGACGTTTAGTGGAGTAAGTCCAATTTTGAAGAGAAAATTTTAAGGAGTCATCAAATAGGCGAATTTTTTGATTATCATGACAAGATCACAACTTCTGTGCCGCAATCTTGACAACGACGAAAACATTTATAAACAAACTTCAAAAAATATTGTTCGCGCTTCGAAAAGTTTTCCGCGAAAAAAATGTATTGTCACACGCCTGAGGGCCTAGGGCCCAAAGGGAGTGCTCTGGTTGGGGGTGTAGCTCGGTAGAGACTAAGAAGACATGGCAACATGGACAATCTTTATTCGAATATTAAATATGATAGGGGAGAGAACATTTCACAGGAGTGCAAAAATAATAATTAAAGGGTGAAAAGAGAATATAAAAGTGGAAGAAGTGGTTGCTTACTGTGGAGTACCGAAGGGCAATAGGCACGAGGCTCCTCCAATCAGCGACATGTCGAAGGACGGACTCTCAAACGGGCAGCGTGACGGAGTGCTCGATGACTGATGACTGATCTCTGATCTCCCGATCGATCTGATCGATCGGTATAAATACTTATTGTTTTGTTGACAAACGCGCCCGCCGTCAGCCACGAGTCACGTAACGTCCTTCGATTTTAGGTCACCTCCGTGCTGATTTAGCTTGGATGGTGACCCAGTTGCGCTAATTGTGGCCGTATCGCGACACTATAATTTGTGCAATGAATTGGATCATAATGTTTTTTCTGATCAGGAACACGGTTTGGAAGATGGTCATGCTATAAAGGAAAAACTACTGCCTCGGAAATATACAAATCGGAAAAATACAAGAAAGTATACCAGAAATTTTGCAACTGGCGAGCAGAGAAAAAATCAGAGGAAGCTACCGAAACGATGATATTAAATTATATTCCGGAGTAGTCCATAACGACTATCAAACCGTCGTCGGTATGGAATTACTGCTCCATGTCAAAGGGCTGTCTGATGGCATTTGAGAATGTTGACATTGGAAGGTGAGTGGGAATAGTGCGTATAAATGGGATAATATATTGTTTATTTTATTTTTGATGTGGGTTTTCAAAAATGAAAGTACTCCTAAAGCAGAATTCAAGAGGCTTCAAGCCTAAGAAATCAACGGTTCTTAGCCGCGACGAAATTTTGAACTTCATTCATAGTGCACCGGACGAGAAGTATTTACTTGCAACGGTTAGCATCATTGAACCCCTTTTACCTTTTAATTGTGAAATAACATTGCAACTATATTTGTGATTGGTATTGCTGGTGGTTGTTGCATTGGAGAACTGGTCAAAATGAAAATTGAAGATGTGGAGGCAGCGTTCTGGTTGTTTCATTACCAGATAGGAAAACAAATAAACCCCGTGCATTTACCGTCATCAATGAGACGGCTATGAATGCCATGGAGGTTTATAGAAAGTATATGAAGCTACGGCTGGCGAATGTGGGGCACGGGTGCACAGGCGACATTTATAAACTACCAATGTGGAAAATGCACGGTTCAACCCCCGTCGGAGAAAACAAAATTCGAATGATCCCTAATTTAATTGTGACGTTCTTGGGTATTTCAGAACCAGAACTATTTACCGGCCATGCCTTCCGACGGTCCTCCGCTTCACTTCTAGTAGATGGTGGCGGAGATCTCCTGGAGCTCAATAGACATGGTGAATGGTCCTCGAGTTCGGTGGCCGAAAATTATATCTTGGATTCCGTATCCAAGAAGATTCAAACCTGCGAAAAATTTTTTGGAGCCAGCTCTACTTCAATCCTGCCCACTCCGGAAGCAGAGATAGAAGCGAAAGCATCTGTTGCACCTAGTGCAAGTCCTGTTCTAACGCTCAGTTATGGAAGTGTGAATTTTTGTTCTGGGAGCATTCAAAACTGTAATACTATTTTTATTCTTAACCAAACATCGTTAGAAGATATTTATAAGTTATTGCGATAATTAGGTGTCTTGATTGTAATTTCGAGCGATTATTATAAGATAAATCTAGCTAGATAGCTAAATCAACTAATAAGCACGTCTTATTTTATTACGAAGAATAACAACGCTGACCGAACACGTGAACAAGTCAAATTCGGATCACAATAATTAACCGAGTAATCATAACAAAAACGTTTACGGAACGTGATAACGAGCGCTCTGGTTATGGTAGTTGCTGCAACGCTGGGTCATTGTAGGAAAACAAAATAATGTACCATTTACCTAATGTAATTGACTGTGTATGTAAGCGGAGTTTCCGAAAAGTAGCGACGTTGCAGAAACGACGGGTGTGGGAAACTGATGTTATATGTTTTATATTATGTTTCGATTTGTATGCGATTTTGTATTAAAATTACTTAGTGTGCTTTGATTGATAATTAGAGATGACATTAGCAATTTTGTTTATGTAAGAAGCTTGACGTATTTTGTAAAGAAGCGGATTAAAACGGTTACTTTGTCTACAAACGTCTGTTTTTTCTACTGAACTGTCATTTCTGGACTTACGGGTAGTAAGTCGAAGGGCGAGATATAGGAGCAGTATCAGTGCTCAACAACGGGTTTGACTTGGATATGTGCTCACGTTACAAGAGAGGTCCCGTATAGGGGATCTCGGTATTTTTTGAAATGTAAGAGGTCTTTAAGAACACTGTAAACTGTAACATTACCTAACGAATCTTCATCGCAGTAACACGGATGTATTTTAAAACCAGCGTTTTATTAAAAAAAAAACACAAAATTCGTCAAACAATGGGAATAAACTATCATGTGTAAGACTGATTTTATTTATCTATTACTTTCGTCCTCTTTTACTTCCATTCTCCCTGCTTTTCAAATTTTTATTTATATTTCGCCTGAAGAAACAACACTCTAAAAATATATAAATTGTAACACGTGGTTCGCCTTATACGAGCTAAGCTCGACGTTCCGCTCTTCGAGTGGAATTTTATCTAAACGACTCAAGTGTTTTGCCCATCCCTAAGAACGGGAAAAGGGAATATTATGAGTACCTACGTTACAGTTTAAAAAAAAGGCGTGTTAGTCTTATATCTTTGTTCATGAGAGTTGGTGTTGTTTCGTGACATTTAGTTAACTGTGCAAAAGACATTCGTATAGCAGAGTAATTGCAAGAAGCCACTAATTGGTGAGTTTATCACTGAGCCATTCATTCTGCTACTGTTGATTAACTAACTAACTCTTTAATTAATTAACCATCGATATTTAGAAATGAGAAATATTCGTAGTTGTCTCTATTCGGTATTCCAAACATTAGTCAGTCACTGTTAGCACGGTGCCGCCTTTTATCTCAAGGCAGGGTACTTCGCGCGTCTCTCCCTTAGTACTCATTGCACGTTCTTGGGTTAATTGCCACTAGTAGGTGACGGGTACCTTGCGCGTCCCTCCCCTGGTACCATTGCACGATCAGTACTAGTGTATTGCGTTTTCATAGGACCTCGGGTGGTACTTCGCGCGTCTCTCCCTTAGTACCATTGCACACTCGGCCCTAGATGTTTATGATATTGGTGTTTCCTAGTAGCTGGGGCGGGTACTTCGCGCGACTCTCCCTTAGTACCCCCTGCACGCCCAGTACTAGTGTGTTTGAGGTCTGGTGAGTATTTTGCGCGTTACTCCCCTAATACCCATTGCACAAGCCAGAAGAAAATAGAGAGAAAAACGATAAACTATGATACTGTCTGCATTGAATATTTGTTCTAATTACTTGATTCTACAATTTCACCAAGTCTATAAAGTAATAGAGTTTATTATTGTCTATAAATTAACAGAGAGAATGAGTTGCTCAAACTCGTTTTTATTTCTTTGTTCCAGAAGTGCAGTCGTCTCGAAACTAAGACCCCTCGCCATCTGGCCCACACAGACATTTTCTTTTTTTTCTTTTTAAACAAATCAAGTGCCTATATTTCATTTACTGTATTATAATTATTATTATTACTATTATTATATATCAATATAATCATTTATATGGATCATTACTATAATCATAGTTTTTTATGCTCTAAAAATTAATTAAAAGAGGGAGTATGTACTACACATGTATAAAAGAGCCCGAAAGTTGACAATAAATTAGTATACTTTGTATGCTCAAAACGACAGTGTGTTGTGATCTTGATTCAAGTCATCTAATCTTAAACCGATCTGTGAGACTGCATTTCGGGAGACCTAACTTCACCCTAACCTACAAGCTCTCACGTTACGCCCTGAGAGTTCTACGAGATCTTCAAGTTACGAGAATCTTCCTACTTCGAGAACTTCAACCCCGGATCTGCACGTTATGCCCTCTCTCCATACTTGGAGAACTTCATTCCAGAGATCACGTCACGCCCTGATCTCCAACCAACGAGACCGTGTTCAGCCTTACAACATGGAGACAAGATTCATCTCCGCAGCCACCAACGAGCTACGAGAGATTAGATACAGTCCACTCTACAGAGATCACTGCACACTTTCGTTCATAATCTTTCTATTTGGGCGCAAGGAAAAAGGAGTTTACGAAGACGAGCGAGTGGACCAGTGCAGCCACGAGAAGGCAGCTCTGTGGGCGGCGTCTGGCGAGGCGACCGTAGCGGAGCGCAAAGGGCCGTGAGTGAAGTTTTGTGCGTGTTTCGATATAGGCGTCTGCGTGGTCAGCAGATAGAGTTGGAATCGTTGGGGTAAGCCGTTGGCGTGAGGTGACCTGGAGGCGAGCGGCGTCAGAAGCGAACGCTCGCCGTGGTTGGACGGCCGCTCGGCCACCTTGGTTGGAGCACATCGTTTCACGGGACCTGTGCGTCGCAGACGTAAGTTGCCTGTGCCCTCGCGCTCGCGCAATATGGAGTTTGAAGAGAATTTGTGAGCAGACCAGGTTGGCGAGCGAAGAGTTGGGGAGTTGCAGGAGTGGCGTGTGAGCTGAGGCAGCCAGGGGAAGAGAGAGCGCTGTGGGCGGCGTCGTTCGATCTCCGCAGGAGTGCGACAAGGCCGTGAGTGAACGGTGTGTGCACGTTTCGGTATAGGCGTGTGCGCGGTTGGCAGAATGAGTTAGTATCGTTGGAGTAGGCCGTGTTCACTTGAATAGCCGCAGTTGGTCGAGCAATCTACTGCGCCGTCTGGCTTAAATGACCGAACGAAAATGGGAAACTTGAATTGGCGGTGGCAAACAACGTAGACACAAAATGCTTTAACTTTACAGTAACAAAAATTATGTCAACAGAAGCAGCGTCTAAAGAGGAACCTACCTGAGTGTGGCAATTACTTTATTTCCTCTATCAACCGAGATATTTCATTATAAAATTTGTTCGTAAACGTAAACACAAAGTAGACATCTTGGATTGAGATCCACACGGAACGAAAGAATCCTTCACGCAAATATTATGGAACGTTATATTATAGAATATTCTGGAGAAATTCAATTGTTTTGACGACATTGCGTCATTCGTCAAAATATTTTGTCGAATTAAATTTCGCTATTTCGCACATGAGTTCGAGCATTCGCTGTTTTCGTAATTCATTATGGCGGGTTTAGTGTATCCTCCTTTATTTGTTGGCGGCGACGGACTGGATCCACTGAAGAATTATTCGGATGCGGAGATCTTCGCTAAACTCCAGCGCCGAGGATTATTGCCCGAGGCCAAGAGGTGTTCCAGACGCCGGTGTTGTAGACCCTGCGACTAGTTCCCGAAAACGTAGGTTCTTTGGTCACTTCTTTCGTTGCCGTCTGTGCGATACCAAGTATAGCCTCACCAAGGGAACGTTTTTCGAAGGTGTAAAGGTACCATTTCGGAAGTGGATCACCCTCTAATGGATGTGGCTGGGTAATGTAAAGGTCAGATCTATAGCAGGATTGTGGAGTATATCCCGTGTTTCTGCTATACAGCACGTCCGGTATTTCCGTGACATCTGCTTTTGGCAGTTATCGGGGGATGACGAATCTTTTCTGTTGGGAGGGCCTGGGCACGTAGTTCAGGTTGATGAAAGTGTTCTGACTCCAAATATCATGTAGGCTGGCGAGTAGTTTTGCGGTGGGTCATCTGCATTTACGATGCTACGGCGAAGAGGGGGTACGTCAGTGTCCTCCCTAACCGTACGACGAAAGTGCTGATGGACCACATTGTACGCGTGGTGCTCCCTGGCTCCGAAATTTGGACAGATCAGTTCCGCTCGTATACGGCTCTTTCGACATTAGGAGGAGCCCCCCCCTACATACATAAGACGGTGAAACATTCTCGGAATTTCACTGATCCGGTGACGGGTTTCTGTACCAACGCAGTTGAAGCGTACTGGTCAAGATTGAAAGGTTTTCTAAGGCAACTGGGAGCGATGGGATCTCGTCATCTCCACAAATATGTTGACCAGTTCCTTTATTGGGAACGTTACGGTTCGTATCCGCAAGAACGGTTAACGTATTTTTGCAGCACATTGTTTCAATTCAGTTAAACAATTTATCATCTACAAAAATATGAATTCTCGGCCACTACTATTTATGACAACGTGCTGAGCTGCTAGGCCGTATGATCATTCTCCTGTTTGTGATCGCTTCATTTCTTCAAACTCACTGGCATTATTTTCAGGTAACAGTTTATTATTCGTTTAACAGATTGTTTCAATTTAGTTGAAGTAGGATCTGGTAGCTTTGGAATGTGGTGGATTGTATATATTTATTTAATTAAAATTTAACACTTTACGTTCCATTTAGATACAGTTGGAGAAAAACAAGGAGAAGATTGTCAAAGTACATTGCTCAATGGTTTATGCGATGTATTAGGACTTGTTGGTGTGACGAAGCGAAGTTCATCATCCAGCCTGGTGTTGAGTCCACTGCTGGACATAGGCCTCCATTAAACTGCTCCACTGGGTTCTCTCTTGAGCTGTTCTCATCCAGTGTCCTCTAATCCTCTTTATATCGTCACTCCATCTTGTTGGTGGTCTACCCCTGCTTCTTTTATCCTCTCTGGGTCTCCAATTTGTTATTCTTATGGTCCACCTGTCGTCCTTAAGGGCCATATTTATAGTTGTAAACTCAAGATTTACCTGGGTAAGTACGTCTCAAGTATAAGCATTTGCTTATAATTCGTTTTGTTTTATAGTCATCTGTTCCACAAAACTCGGTTGAGACTGTCACAAGTGGTATGTTTCCATAGTTTATCTCAACCCCTGTCAAAGTTTGAAAGATATTTGTTATTGTGCTCATTACAGCTGTTCAGTAAAAGAATCATCATGAAAACGGCTAACTATACCGAAACAGAAAAATATTCTGGATTGGTATATGAGTTCCATTAATTACTCCTGCAACACAAGGAAACCCGTACATTTGGTTAAAACTAGCAATTAAATTTCGTTGTCTCTCTTCATTAAAAGGAAATTTGACATAATTTGCCGTATTTTCAGCCAATAACACTGATACCCTTTTTACTATCTGTGATACTCTTGCTTGGCTGACACCTTGTAAATCACCATCAACCACCTGTAATTAATACAACTATAATTGTACTTTCAAACATCACTACTAATAGTTTTAACATTACTTACTTGGAAGTTTCCTATAGCATACAATCGTAACGTTATCAGTAGTACCAGTGGAGAAATTGGAAGTCCGCGGTTATTATTTTTTTGAAAACCCTCAATTACCAAAGGAAGTATATCAATTAGAGTTTGTTTTGCTAAAACGATGTCGCATTTCAAATACTCTATCTCGAAAGTACTCCAAAGAGTTATTTCTATTCCTTATATAACGTTTAGGTAAACGTCTTCTTTGATTTATTTCAATATATCCTTCAACATTTACTAAATGCTCAAAATAATCTTCCATTGCGTTCCAGGAGGTCTGGTTTACAAATTAAACTTTGTAAGATTTCTTTTTGATAGGAGTGAAATTTTCATGTCAATGTCATTCACTTATATAAGTAAGACTCAAGTCCGGGTTCGAGGTGACTCCAACTTATCCCACGCTTGAGTTGAACTTGACACTGAAGTTCGTTTTATAAAATAAAATTTGAGAACTTGAGTCATACTCAACTTGAGACAAACTCAAGTGGCGACTATAAATACGGCCCTAAATCTCGCAACATGTCCCGCCCATTTCCACTTTAATGCTGTTATTCGCCGGATTATGTCCTGCACCCCAGTCCTTCGGTTTTTTTTCGTCCTTTCGTCGAAGCGAAGTTACGAGTTACATAATACTGTCGCGATATGGCTCCAATTAGCGCAACTAGCTCACCGCCCAAGCTAAATCAGCACGGAGGTGATCTAAAACACAAGAGCAATACGTGACTCTCGGACAGGTACGACATCACGTTCATAAACATCCCGCGCGTATTTATACGGATCGATCAGGTCGATCGAGGAATCAGTCTTCTAGCACCCCGTCACGCTGCTCGTCCGAGAGTCCGCCCGATTCGACATGTCGCTAGTTGGGGGAGCCACGTACCTGTCACCCGTCCACAAGTAAGCAACCACCTCTCTTTAACCTTTTCTCACCTCATATATTTGCTCGTTCACCTTATCACTTTGTTTCCGATGTTCTCTCCCCTGTTAGTCTAGTGCCTAAATAAACATTTGTCCATGTCGCCATTGTCTTTTACCAGCTCTACCTGACTACACCCCCAACCAGAGCACTCCCCTTTGGGCCCTAGGCCCTCAGGCGTGTGACAATACTATGGCGATATTTAGACGGGATAACGGTAATACTCTTTATGTTTATATAATTAAAATTTAATACTGAACATTCCGTTACCTTTTCTGTTTAGATGTAGTCGGAGGGTGAACAACGAGAACACTGTCAAAGTTCATTACTTCACGGTTCTTTTGGAATGCGATTTCAATGTACATTGTGCACCCTCGTGATGAGTACAACTTGCAAAAGAACGAACAACGATTTGGCGAGTCAAATTGGCCAGATTGATTTGTTGTAACTTGTTTTCTTTATAAGAATTTAATGATTGTAGCACCAAAACAGTAGTTAGTTGAGTTCTGCATGCTATCTGTAATGTTATGCATTACTAAGCTTACTTTGTCGGGTTCAATATAGTTTTTAAGTTTTATAGTTCTGCTTGTAGCGATTTGTAAGAATAGCAATTTTAATTTGTTGTGTTCTATTGGTTTTGTTTTAACAACTTTGTAAGATTTCATAATAATATAGTTAAATTGTTGTATGTTTTGTTTGGTTTGTATATATGGAAAAAATACTTATTTGCACGTTTCTGGGCTTACGACTCAGTCGGGAAAGTTAGGACGGGCCGTCTTTTAGGACGCGCAGGACGAAGCGAAGAACAGTTCTGGCCGGAGGCGGAAGATCGGGTGAAAATCTCGGTGGGAAGCCTCCGCTCACGGGTAGATCGGGCCCGTTAGCCATTTTTGGTAACCGATCTAGGGAAGGACAACCTGAATGAAACCTGGGCGTTTTTGAGTGGTGGATAAGCTTCGCTTATGTATTAGGTAGTTCTTGTGCTTTTAATATTTCTCTATCTTTCTCTTCAATCTATGGCCTTTCGACTTTAGATTTTCTTACTTCTCTTACCTGCTTACCCTTCTTACTTTCTATTTCTAATTTATCTGCTTTACCGTGAGATCGCAGACAATTTTTTGATTATCTAGCGGCTCACCTTTATGTTTACCTATCTCCACTTAGATCATCGTACTATCATCTTATTGACGACCAAGCATGAATAATGGATTACAAAGGAGCATTGAATGATTATTGACGACACGCGCTATGAATTTGGACTATAACCTGGCCGTAGGTATAAAAGGCAACAACAAAACAAGATGCAATCTAAAAGTCAAGAAAAATTTCCCCGGGAGTTCCCTGGTTGATAACCAGTAATCCCTCCTCGCTCTGGGTAACCTGAGTGAGCTCTCCCAGGAATACGGGGGAGGGGGGGTGGTGGCAAGAATGCATCTTTACGAAAAAATGATCAAATTGACGACGACTGTGCTATGGAAAAGGGTAAAGATTTAAACATCGAGGAGAGACCACAGGGAGCTGTGATAGATGAGGGAACCGAGATGAAGGAAGCGGCAGCTCGTACACATCGTGCAGTTTAACAACAGAAAGAACACTAGAAGTAAGCGATTAAGAAGACGATGAAACCATATATTTGTATGCAAGCGAAGATGAGGATAAAACTTTATCAGAAATTCGTAAGGAATATAATCTCAAACAGATCGCAAATCGTAACAAAAAGGAGAAGAAATTTTCAAATAGTACAGAAAACCAAATGAACGAAGAGATGGATTTTTACCTAAATGGAAGTAAAGAGGAGGAGACTTTGAATAAAAGGAAGAGATCACCTCCACAAAGAAAAAAGAATGGAGTAGCGTAATGAGTTTGATCAATAACTTCATTGAAACGAATCAAATAATCTTCAAGCAACTACAGAAGAATAAAGTGAAAGGGAACACGAAGAAATTGGGGAAGAAAGGGGAAAGAGTGGCAAAACGATTAAAAGCTGAATCGATAAATTTTACAATAAAACAACAAGAAGAGAGTTTTTGGAATCACTGGCTTCAAGTATGAATAAACCGGCTATAGACGAAATATCAAATGAAAGCCGTTGTAAAACTAAGGACATGTCTACTCAGACTCTGTGGACCGGCAGAGTGGAAGATCATAAAGAGATAAGTGATCATCGTGAAAAAAATTACACACATGCAGAAATAGAAGATTTTTTGAGACGCCCGTGGGCCCAAGACGCATATAAAGTCACGAAGAAGGAAACGGAAAAAAAACGAAAGACGCATTATTAAAAGCCAATACGGTAATTGTTTTCTTCCCGTCATCAGACACAGAGATACGAGCTCACAATATGAATTATCTGAGTAAAATAACACAAGCAAATTTGGGGAATAAAATTAAAACCGAGAAAATTACCGAGATCAAAAATTCTTTTGCGGCGGAGACGGAAGATGAGGAGGAATGTTCTGAACACATCCATACAACGATAACCATTCCTATTGAAGACGCGACGAATCCAATGGAGATCTTTGGCGCCTGTTAAAGATTGAAGAGGATTACAAATGAACATAAAATATTGAAGGTGACCACAGTAAGGCTGAAAAGCACTATGTGGATAATTAAAAACCTGGAATATGTATATGCTGAAGAAGTTGGAAAAAAGGAAATTTATTATTGCTTACCAGATGGAGACACAACTCCTCATAAACAAGCGAGAGAACAGTTACCTGCCATAATCGTGTCTGGTGACGCCAAGTCTTATGCGGAAATTTCGAAAGCTTTAAAAAACACTATTACCGACCCGAACATTTTGAAGGGAATCAGACGTCTCAGAGAAACAGGAGCAGGAACAGCTCTCGTAGAATTACAGAAAGGAGACGGAGTAAACTTGTTTCAAAATGCTCTTATGGATTCCAATACAGGACTGACATTTCGAGCGCCATACAAGGAAATGAAAACTTATCATCTCTCGTCCTCTCGAAAACTCATCGTCTATGAATAAAATAGAAGTAGAGAAGACCATAGAAGATACGGTGGGGCCTGAATGTCATGTAGGTGATTTTCGACCTTTTGGAAGTAATAAGTGCGAGGCAACTATAAGGATACCTCAAGAAGAACCGGGTGGAATATCTAAAGAGGATTTGCATTGGCTGGGAATGGTGCAGAATTAGACCCAGGGTAGAACAAACAAGTTATAAAAAATGTTGGAGTTTAGCTCATCTAACAAATCAATGTAGGGAGGAGAACATAATAAAAGGTGAGTCAGGCGATGTGGTAACACGGGACATTGGGCCCGGGTAGGTACATGTATCCGCCATGACGAATTTTTTATCGAAAATTTCAGAAAACACTGGACAAAGGGGTTAAAAATACGTAGGAGATAGTTTCCGGTGAGGAATTGGGCAATTTTCGAGATTTTTTTTTAATTATTACAATACCTACTACATTACGTGTAACTTTTGGTGAATTCGCCATCGCTTGTTAGCGCAAGAGGACAAGGCTAAACAATTGAGGTTAAGTCAAACGATGGCTCCAGTGACCAGTCTGTTTACGTTTGAAAGCAAAGTTTGCAATGAAATATCTCGGTTGTTAGACAAAATAAAGTAATGATCCTCACCCAGGTAAGTTTGTGTTTGCACTCTCTTTCGCGCCGGTGTAGTTATTTTTTGTATACAGTTAAAGGATTTTAATGGCGAACTTATATACGTGCGTTGGTACAGTCTTTCCATAGTCAGTTTGCAACGGCTCTGTTGTCATATTGATCACAGAGATATATTTAACAATCATAACAACTAATTTTTGGTATTCCTATGTTAGCAATTATATTGGAATTGTATCCTAGTATTAAAATCCATAATACAAACGGTATTATTCAGAGTTTCCGAATAACAAATACCAACATTAGCTAAACATACAACGGCAAATTATCGTCAACCTTGCGAGATAAATGTATTTATTCACATTTTGGCAACAACGCGAAATATGGGGTACTGTCGTAATTCCATCTCTTTCTCTCATGCAGGTGCCGCATGTATCTCTTTCTCTTCTCTCCGCGTACGTTTCGTTTCGTTCCCTCCCACGTTGGGTCAGTGAAGTGCATAACGGTATTGTTTAATCCTTATATTGAAATAAATTTATGTAGACCTTTTGATGTACCACCGCAATCGGTTGTCGAAACTCCCGTTTTCGATCTGTCGGCTGTGCAACAACCGAATTTAGAAGAAAGGCACAAATTTGGGAATTTACAAATAAAGATTTACCTGTAGAAACTCAAAGAGTCATTTTAAATATTTATATCTGTTTAAAAAGTGAAAAATTGTATAAAACACTACACGATGTTGTTAAGCGTATTAGTAAATTGACAAATATTCAAATTTTCACGATTTATGCGATTATTAAACGAGGCGATATTGTTTTAGAGAAAAATATCAGTTTATTTAGACGAAACGTGATTTGACACCCACGACTTAGTTCAGCAAGTTTGGGCAGACGATTCCAAAAATTGTGCCTTGAAAACTCCGTGTTCGAGGGGGAAACGACTATTTATTTTACACGCGGGGAATGAAAACGGCTTTGTTCAAAGGGTGTTACTTCTTTCGGCGAAAAATATCAAGCAAAGTTTTGCAGATTATCATGAAGATATGTCATCATCTTTATTTGAGACTTGTTTTGCCAAACAACTTATACCGAACATACCATCAAATTCGGTAATAGTAATGGACAACGCGCCGCGCCGTATCATTCCCGAAGAATTAATAAATCGCCGACTTCAAATTCCAAGAAAGAGGAAATTTTGCAATTTCTACATACCAATAATATTGATATCCCTGCTACAGCTAAGACAAAGGCTCATTTAATTAAAATCGTCAAAGAACATCATTTCACTCCTCAATATTTCATTGATTCATTAGCAGAAACGAGTGGCCTTATTGTTCTTATCATTACATTTTTAATCCAATAGAAATGGTTTGGTCTTCAGTGAAGAAGAGACTAAGGCGGGGCAATTCTTCTCCAACGCTCTCAAACATCGTGTTACAGAATACACGAGACGTGTGTAATGACGTTTCTAATACCGAGATATGGAAGAATTGTGTCCATAACCTCATTTCTATAGAGTAAGTTACGTCCCTGTAACCGCTGCCAACGTAAACTTATAGGATGCTGAATTGCGTAATGTAATCTTTAGTGGAAAAGAGATAAATATATGTGTAGAATCGTAGGTGAGAAGCTTTGTACCTCAGTTTTGTAAATGCGTTCATCGAGAACACATTAAAGCTCAACATTAAACTTCTTGTGTTTTTTTAAAAACTTGATCCGGGCTTCCGCGAACAAAACTGGCGCAGTCAGTAGGATAGTCAAACGATTAAAACGACAAAAATCGCGTTCGATCGGTTCGTATCAACGATTTATTGACGAAAACTACGATCATCCGGAAGTGTGGAGAGTTTGCGAGAACTCACAAGAAGACCGTTGGAGGAGGACAACATCGCCGAGACCAACAGCCTGAGACGAGGACCGAAATCGCCGAAATCTCAGAAACCTGGTAAAGGACCACATCGCCTGAGCCAGCTAGACTAAGGACCTGGGAAGGACCACATCGCCTGACCAGTTAGGATAAGAAGAACGAAGAAAGAAAAGGAAATCGAACAAGAATGCTGAAGATTCTACTACTACTGTAAGTCGAACTTTGCTTTCCCTAAAACCTCAATTTATCCCGCTACATATATATAAGATATTTATCATTCTCTCATTCACATCGTAAAAGTATATTTTTACGTCAAATTTAACTTATGACAGATATAGACGATCTTATTGAAGGACTAGAACAAACTTTGTCTGTTTCTGGAACACGACCAAACCTGATAAGACCCGCTACTTTACAAATTAACGAAATTCAAAATACAAGTTCAAATTTACAATCAGAAATGCCTGGAGACAATTATCAACTTCTCAGACTGTACATTGACACTATCCCTAGATATGACGGTAACCCCCATACTCTTAATGTCTTTATCGGAAATTGCGACACATTGATGACACAATTTTCTGGAACAGATCAGGCCACAGTTAGTTTTCTTTTAAGAGCAATTGTATCAAAATTATCCGGAAGAGCGTTATCTTTAGTAGGTTCACGAATAGAATTAAACACCTGGGCAGACATTAAAAATGCCTTAAATTTATCTTTTGGTGATCAAAGAAATTTAGATTGCTTGGTACAAGATCTAATCACTTTAAACCCTTCGAAAGGTGAATCTCCGTATAACTTTGGAATGAGATGTCAAGATGCTCGTAGTTTAGTTGTTTCAAAATTAAACTCAACACCTGAGAAAGAATTAACCAAAGAGGAAAAAACGACTATGTTAAAAAGTTACGAGAATTTATCATTAAAAACTTTTATTCGAGGACTACAAGGTCATTTGCAAAATAACATCAGACTTAGAAACCCGAAAAACTTAGAAGAAGCAATGTCATTTGTTATCGAGGAAGAAAATTTTCTTTACAGTCAGAATAGAAGTAATGCTCTAAATTTCCAACCAAATTACAGACCAGTCAATAGAGTAACTCCTACAATGCCGACTCATTCAAAATTTAATTTACCTAAGATGCAACAAAATCAAAGAATGAATTTTCCGTCAGTTAACCAACAATTTCAACAAAACTCCCCAAGACCATTCCCTCAAAATTTCAATTTCAAACCGCCAATGAATCAATCTAATTTTCCTCAATTCAAACCACCGACTAATCAGTTTAATCCCCCTCAATTTAGACCAAATCCTTTTCAGGGAGGACCTTATCAGAAACCGATGATTTTCAGAAATGGTCAATTAGTTCGATCAAATAATAACTTTCCAATTCAAAGACCATCTTTTCCGAATCAAAGTAGACAAAATCAAAACTTGAGAACCCAAAATTTCGATAAACCCGAACCCATGGAAACTAGCACTTGTAGTGCAAGGCCCTATCGTCTTTATAATGTGACCGGATATCCATCCTCAAATGAAGATTCCAATTATTATGAACATCCACAAGAACTTCATACCTCTCAATATTACCATAATTACGATAATTACGAAGAACCAGAAAATTTTGAAATTTATAATAATCCCGAAAATTTTTATGAGAATCTCCCAGACTATAACGAAACATATAACTATGAATTGAGTCAAGGACTTGAGATAACTGGAATAAATGACGAACAAACAGTAGAGACAGGATTAAATAACGCCACTGTAGACGAAGCTGTAAATTTTCCTGCAACCTCAGTAACAAAGAACCCACCTTAATACATATCAACAACGTTGAAAACGCTCGCTTACCACATATTTACATCGCAGAATTAAACGCAAAATTTTTAATCGATAGTGGTAGCACTAGATGTATAATCGACCCTGAATTAACCCACAAATTTTTCAAAAATTACATTTTTAATGAAGATTTTAATATTCAAACAGCTCATAATATTACTTATCATAACGAAGTGATTGAAATACCAATTTTCAAAATTTTTAATGTAAACGGATATCAAAAATTTTATGTTTTCAAATTTAGCAATGAATATGATGGAATTATTGGTACAAATCTGTTAGAGAAAATGCAAGCTTCCCTTGATTTCAGTAAAGGATTAATAGTCACTCCATATGCGAATGTCCCTGTATATTTCGGAAACGAAACACCAAAATTAAATTACACTATAAAATTACCACCTCGAACCGAAATAATTCAAAGAATTCCAGTCAATATTCCCCAAGGAATAGGTTATATAGACTATATTAAATTTGCAGAAAATTTAGAAACACCAAGAGCAATTGTTAATATTTCTAACTATTTCGCTATTACGACAATTATCAATTCTAGTGAGTCCGAACGAATTTTAACATTCAATGAACCAGTCGAAGTCGAATCCTTAAATATAATGGAAGTCAATTTTATAGAAAAAATGGAAACTAACCAAGAATTAGATCAATATCAAGATAACATATTAAAATCAAATTTAAAAAACATTCGATTAGGACATTGTAATCCCGAAGAGAAAGAAGAAATACGTAAATTATGCTATGAATATCGAGATATTTTCTATTGTGACAAAATTCCTTTAAGCTTTACTAACGAAATTCAACATAAAATAAATTTAACGGATACAAGCCCAATTTTCACTAAAACTTATCGATATCCCGAAATTCATAAAACAGAAGTTCAAAGTCAAATACAAAAAATGTTACAACAAGGTATTATTGAACCATCAAGTAGTCCGTACTGTAGCCCAATATGGATTGTACCGAAAAAACCTGATGCTTCTGGAAAAAAGAAATGGCGTTTAGTAGTAGATTATAGGAAATTAAATGAACGAACAATAGACGATAAATATCCACTTCCAAATATTTCTGACATTTTAGATAAACTCGGAAAAGCCCAGTATTTCACAACATTAGATTTAGCGAACGGTTTCCACCAAATCGAAATGCACCCTGATAGCGTACCCCTAACAGCTTTCAAAACAGAAAATGGTTTATGGCAATACAAAAGAATGCCTTTTGGATTAAAGAACGCCCCTAGTACCTTTCAACGAGTAATGGATAACGTATTACGCGGATTACAAAACGAAATTTGTTTAGTTTACCTTGATGACATAGTAATATTTAGTACATCTCTTCAGGAACATATTGAACGATTGAAATCAATTTTTGAAAGGTTAAGAAAATCAAAATTAAAAATACAATTAGATAAAAGCGAATTTCTTAGGAAGGAAGTAAACTATCTTGGACATGTAATTACCCCTGATGGAGTCAAACCAAACCCTGAAAAAATAGATGCCATCAAAAAATTTCCGCTGCCAAAAAGTCAAAAAGAAATCAAAAGTTTTCTCGGATTAATCGGTTATTACAGGAAATTTATAAAAGATTTTGCCAAGATCACAAAACCCTTAACTCAATGTCTCAAGAAAAATGCTAAAATTATTCACGATAAAAGCTTTATTTCTGCATTCAATACTTGTAAAAATCTCTTGATAAATGCTCCAATTTTAACTTATCCAAATTTTAAAGACAAATTTATTCTCACGACGGACGCCTCTGGAGTAGCTTTAGGTGCAGTATTATCACAAGGACCAATAGGATCAGATAAGCCAGTAGCATACGCTTCACGTACATTAAACGAATCAGAACAAAAATTAAGTACCATAGAGAGAGAGTTACTTTCTATAGTATGGGCATGTAAATATTTTAGACCCTACCTGTTTGGAAGAAAATTTACTATTTATACAGATCATAGACCGCTAATATGGCTTTTCTCTCTCAAAGAACCAAATTCAAAATTAGTGAGATGGCGATTGCGATTAGAAGAATTTGATTACGATATTGTTTATAAAAAAGGTAAATTAAATACTAACGCTGATGCCCTTTCACGCATAAAAATCAATGCTCTAGAAAACGAATCAATAATCAATAATCCTGGACAAATAAATTTAGAATCCACAGAGTACCTAAGACAACTTTGCGAATCAATGACTTTTGATGAAGATCAATTAATTAACCAAATTGAAAATCCCGCACCGACCACTTCGAATCCAAAACGAGAAAAAATTAAAATACTTCAAGATATTACCATACCGCCGGAACCCGAACATGAAAATAGTACACAAGACAGTCAACACTCAAATTTTCATGAGACAACCAATACAGGAATTAAAATACTAGATGAAATAATAAATAATAAAGTCAATCAAATTTTAGTTTTCCCTCACGTTTACCCCATTTCTAAAGTAAGTCAAGAAAATTATCAACATCATAAAATAATTACTCTCAAAATACCTTCTGAAAATAACGATAACCTTATTTTGCAATTTCTAAAGGAATATACCACTACCGGAAAGACGTACTGTGTATATTTCCACAACGATAAATTATACGAACAATTTAATCGAGTATATTTAGAATATTTTTCGGAATCCGGACCCAAACTAATAAAATGTACCAAATTAGTAAATACCGTAAAAGAAAATGAAGAGCAATTAATGTTAATAAAACACCATCATGAAGGCAAAACTAATCACCGTGGCATAAACGAAACATTAAACTATCTCAAAAGAAATTATTATTGGATAGGACTTAAAATCTCAGTAACAAATTACATAAACTCTTGTGAAATTTGCCAGAGAGCAAAGTACTCGAGGAAAACCCCGTATGTACCGCTCATGATCACTGAAACCGCATCGAAACCTTTCCAAATTGTTCACATGGATATTTTCACATACGATAACAAATTTTACCTAACTCTTGTTGATGCTTTTACCAAATTCGCTCAAGCAATACCGATAGAAGGAAAAACAGCAATACATGTCAGTGAGGCATTAATCAGATACCTCAGTTGTTTCGGAATACCAGAAAAAATTATAGTTGACAACGGATCGGAATTTCAAAATGATACCGTAAAAGAAATTTTAAATCTACACAAAATCAAAATTCACTTTTGTACCCCCCATCACCATGAGTCCAATTCTATAGTTGAAAGATTTCATTCAACCATAATTGAACACCTCAGAATTCTAAAGGAAATTTATCCTAACGATGAAAACTTGATGAATTATGCCCTCATTGGATATAATAACACAATTCACAGCGCGACTAAATTTACCCCATTTGAATTAACCTTCGGACACACAAATGCAAGAAACCCTAATGAAATATTTTTACCTAGCTTATTTTATGCCGATTACGCCGAAAATCACAAAAATAAATTAGAACAAGTGTATAAAACTGTTAGTCAAACGCAAGAAACTCAAAAAGAAAAAATAATTTCGAAATTAAATACAGCAGGAGATCAAAGTAAAGAATTTTATGTAGGACAAATTGTATATAAGCAAAATCCAAAGGTGAGAAATAAAAAGTTTAACAAATTTTTAGGACCTTACGAAATAATAAAATTATTAGAGAGAAATAGAGTAGAAATCGCAGAAAAACGAAATCCAAACAAAACAGAAATCATTCACATAAAAGAATTAAGAAAACCAATTGTTACAGATTCACTACCTGCACGGCAGCCATCTCCTACCCCAAGTTCCACGACTTAAATAATAACCCTGGGTTGCTTCCACTTAAATTAGGTAATGCTCAAAACAAAATTGATTTTTGGTCATTTATACAAATCTTTGACATTTCCAAAATCGTTGATGAATTCTACAATATAAAAACTCAATTTCAAAATATTCAGAATATTTTCGATCATAATCAAACGAAAAACGGTTATAAAGAAGAATTTTATAATTCATATCACCTAATCTCTAATTTAGAATCAAAAATACATATTCAACTTAGCCAATTAAATCCAAATTTATTAACCAGACCAAAAAGAGGATTGATTAATGGATTAGGATCAATGATAAAATCGATAACTGGAAATCTGGACCAAAACGATGCCGAAAAATACGAAAATGCAATAAATATACTTTCCAATGACGAAATAAAAATTAAAACATTATTAAAAGAACAAATTACATTGCTTGAAAAATCTATTCACACCTTTAATAATAGTATTCAATCAATTGCACATAACCAAAGAGTCCTTGGAGCTAGAATGATACAAATAGAAAATGAATTGAAAAACAACGAACTATCTGTTGTAGACACTCATTTTTATTTTTTAACTCATGTGATTCTCTCTCAGATTCAGAGTTCCTATCAAGCAATTTATGATATTTTGGAGAAAATTTCTATTGCCACAACATTTTCAAAAATTAACACTTTTCATAATTCACTAGTCGAACCCAGCGATTTATTAGAAGAAATCAAATTTGTAGCTACGCAACTTTCAAGTAACAAATTACCATTTGAACCTAAACTAGAAAATTTATTGAACTTTGAACGATCTTTTGAAATTAAAAGTTACAGTAAAGATAACAAAATAATGTTTATAATCGAGATACCAATTGTCGAGAATGAAAAATATACTTATTTTCATTTGTATCCTCTCCCAGTTTTCCACGGCAATTCCTTTGACATAATAACACCTGAAAATAAATACCTTATCCTGAATGAGCAAAGATTCGTCCAATTTGATCAACCGTGCCAGAAGATCTACGAAGAAGAATAGCTCTGCCACGAAAATGACCCAATTCGCATCGACCAGACGACCTCCTGTGAAGTTCAACTCCTGACTTTTTCAAGAAATTCTTCATGTTCGCCTGTTTCAGCACAAATCAGTGTAGTGAAAGTGCAAAAAGTTGAAAATAATAACTGGATTGTAATATTACCGAACCATGTAACCGTTATTCAAAAGTGTTCCTCTGAAAAGGACACCTTCTTAAAGAAAGGAACATTTGTTTTGGAATTAAGCCCTAAATGCGAAATCACAATTGATAACATTCATATTAGACATTTTCAAAATTCTAGAAATAATTTCAAATTAATCGAACTCCCAAAATTACACATAAATTTGGAACGAAATGAAATTAAAAACCACAATTCTAAACCGCTAAAATTAGATTCTGTAAACTTAGATGAAATCAAAAACCTAAAACAAATGTTGAATTCACAACTAGATAGCATTGATTCAATTTCAGAAATATCTTCAATTCACGATCAATTATGGATTTTACCAATGTGTGTTATGACGTTTGCTTTTATATCTTTTTGTATATATCATTTTTATAAGAAGTATAGGATATCGAGGACCCTGCCAGTCGAAGACGGACCAGGTCAACCCCCAGTTCCAATAGTTACCCCCCGAAGCCTGTTCTAAGGGTGGAGGAGTTACGTCCCTGTAACCGCTGCCAACGTAAACTTATAGGATGCTGAATTGCGTAATGTAATCTTTAGTGGAAAAGAGATAAATATATGTGTAGAATCGTAGGTGAGAAGCTTTGTACCTCAGTTTTGTAAATGCGTTCATCGAGAACACATTAAAGCTCAACATTAAACTTCTTGTGTTTTTTTAAAAACTTGATCCGGGCTTCCGCGAACAAAACTAGTATAGAGCATCGATATCATATTACACCATCCATTAATCCGCTAATTATTAATATAAACGGTATGGACGATTCCTCCTCGGTTAATTCAGATTCAGAGCATTAACTCATGATCTCCTTAGATTCATTTAATTACTTTTCTATTTCTGATCCCAATCTGATTCCCAAAAATCCCGTCCCTATCCATATCCTGGCAAAGAGTACTCATACCTCCTCGTTGGTCTTTGCTGGATGATGAAATCTATGGAACATTAATAAATTTATCATAAATTTCATTGTCTACGGAAGTACATGATTTATTAGAATTATTACTAATTTCTCTAAAGAAATTTTAAACGGCACGCCTATGGAGTCGGTCTCTTTGTCGCAGGTGCAGTCCGAAGATTTCTCGTTGCAAACTGACTATGGAAAGACTGTAAAATACTCCACCAACATGGGATTAGAAGCATCACATACATCGAAAAAAAGGGCAGAAACAAGATCGGAGTCTCCTTTCTCGCACACAAGGAGGCTAACGATTTCATGGAAAACAAGGATATTAAACAACTTGGATTCGAAATGTTCATTTTCATTACGGCTAAGGGAATAATAAGAAATATCGGTCTATCCATAACCCCAGAAGACATAATAAACACTGCAAAGTCAAAAAGGGAAAACCTGGACCCTGGACGCAAGGACATTCAATAGAAGGGTCAAGGCCACTGATGGGTCTACCAAACTCGAACCCTCGTACACGTATCTTATAAGCTTTGACGGGAAAATCAGACCAAAGAGTATAAACATCTTTACTTGTGAAGTGGAAGTTTAACCATACATTTCTCCAGTATTTCAATGCAAAAACTGCCTAAGGTTCGGTCACTCCAGCATTCAGTGTAGGAGTAAGATTAGATGTCCGAGATGCGGGGATAATCATGAGTCCTTTGAGGCACCTCCCACATGTGTACACTGCGGAAACAACCACCTAGCTATAGATAGGAGCCAATGCAAAGAATTCTCAAGACATAAAAATATCAACGAATTAAAGGCCTTCCAGAACATTTCCTTCTTCGAGGCGGCAAAGTTAGTCCCATCGATGAGACCAGACAGGCGACCCTCCTTCCAGAGAGATTCCAACCAGTTTGCTTCGTTATTCAGAAATAATCCAGGAAGAACTTCCCCGGATAGAACGTACGGAAAGGTAGTAGGAGCAGAGGCAACGCAGATCGTCCCCGGAAAATGATCCGAGAATCCAGGCACTACGAGAGGAACATAAGCAGATCACAACACCAGTATCCATCTCTCAGAGAGGACCAATATACGACAAGACAGCATATAAAGGTAAAATAAACCTAGTTGAGGATAGCATGGAGCTTCCGCATATGCCAGACGTAGTAAATATGGTTAATTCACCCACTACTGAAAAAGATATAAACATGATAATTGATAATGACAAGTTTGAAACTGTCATGTCCCAAATAAATGTATCTGATAAAGGAAGTTAAGTTTCCGGTATTTGTTTGATTGCATGAGTAATAACGCTTTCTCATTTTTACATTGGAACATTCGTAGCTTGTATTCAAATACAATAGATCTGATGCAACTTATTTTTGCAAATAACCCAAACGTGGTTCTCCTAAATGAAACATTTCTTAGGCCCTCATCTAGGTGTTACATAAAGGGATTCAACCTAATTTATCATGATATAAAGAATGGTTACGGCGGCGTAGCTATCCTTATAGATAAAAAGTGTAGGTTTAACCAGATCGACCTTTCCTCCCTGATATTCCCCTTCTCTTTGCAATGCTTAGCGACAGAATTAGATTTCTGTGTTTGTTTAAGCATGTATGTAGCTCCCGGCAATCGCTTTCCGCAAGGGTTTCTGCTGAGATTATTCCGTCACATCGAAAGTAAAACTGTAAAACCCATTCTTATTATAGGCGATCTCATTGCACAGCATCGATTGTGGGGTTCAGGGGCGACCAACAGGAGAGGAGAGTCATTAATGGAATTTGTAGACGCAGCAGGGCTGGTGCTTCTCAATGACGGCTCGGTGACACACAACCCATCCCGACGAGAACAAATCTGCACCAGACGTAGCCTTATGCTCCCATTCTCTGGCATCCAGACTACAATGGTCGGTATTACAGGACAGCGGTTTCAGCGACCACCTACCAATTATATGTACATACAAGTCACATCTTCAATAGGTCCATTCCTCCAGATATCTTGTTCGTTATTACAATGAGAAAATTGCAAACTGGGAAGGGTATTCTGAATTTCTGTCTCAAATTCATCCAGACGGTTACACAAAATATACAGACTTCGTTAGTAGTATTCATTCCGCAGCCGAAAAAATCATTCCCAAGAGGAAGGAGGTCATATCTATGGATCATTCTCAAAAATGGTGAGACGAGGAATGTTCACGGGCAATCAAGGAGCGATCGAACGCCATGCGCTCATACCTTAAGGACTCTTCTGTCGAAAACTATATCAACTTTAGAAGAATTCTGGCTAAAACAAGACGAATCCTTCGACTTAAAAAGAGGGATAGTTTCCAAGCTTTCTGTGAATCCCTAAATCTGCACTCCTCCTCAGCTTCCTTGTGGAGGGTAATCAGCGCATTTTCTAACGTTTTTTCAGAATCAAAGCATCATATTAGCCTCGGGGCAGACATTGCATCCCAAATGATTCAGAAACTTCAAAGTCCAGATGTCCAAAAGCATCGGGTCCTCCCCAGATTAGGTTCGAAGTCCCACACCCATTTCAGCCAAAGCGAATTAAACAAGGTCCTTCACAGGAACAGGCAGTCTGCTCCGGGAAAAGATCAAATCACTTATCTTATGATTAAACACTTACCCATGCGATGGAAGGAATGGTTGTTAAACTTCTTCAATAATACTATTGTAACGTTTATTTTATAATTTATTTACATTAATTGAACACTAATTTATTTAACACACTTAACTACTTGTTAACTAGACTAGACACTACATAATTTATTTGTACTGCTCCGCATTCGGATCGTATGTCGCGTTCACTTCTGCTTCTCTACTTCTAACTAACTCCCTCGATCACAAGCCCCCTTACATATATACACCCCCAACCATAATCGAGATCATTCTCGAACCTTCTAGAACGCCTACGCAGCAAATGTTCATGCACCTGTCTTGTACGCGTCGTAGTTATTCATTTGAAGGAGTAAACATGTGTCGCTTTGTTTACTTCTCGCATTACACTGCCCCCGCCTTAGAGACGTTTCGTCTCGGAACGTATCCCTGGTAGGCCCATGCAGGAACCTGCAGTTAGCCCCCCGCTTACAGCGAGACGTGGCGTCAAAATAACAGGGGACCGTCTTCCCGAGTCGACATGGTGCAGGCCCAAAACAGCAGACTAAAACTTCCACTCCGGTATTCTTGAACACTACTTCCAGCATATTCCGGACAACCCTCCAGTCCAGCTGATCTCGTCCAGCACCTAACTTGGGGACAGCTAGCTTCCTGATGTCGAGCTCCAGTAGTCGGTCTCGTAGCCTATGCAAGGTTCGCCATACATCGTGATAACATGGTTTAAGGGACCCGATCTCCTTCGTAACCAGATAAAAGATGTGTCTTACGTTGTCACGTAGTTCCAGAACCTTGCCAATTTCCGGGAGTTGCGCTCTGAGTTGTTCCAAGCGCCCGTACTTCTTCTTGAAAACCGTGGCGATACCTCGTGACATTACCAGGTCGGCGGACACGCAATGGGCCAACGAGTATTCTTCAGGTATGCTGAACAAATCCTGTTGTTTTTCACAGGTTACCCCATACCGTGCTTTTCCGGTACCCCCGTAGGCGCTCATAAATTCTTCGAACGAAAGTTCGTTCTCCTGCGCCATCGTGTTTCTTACTCGGGGGACCTCCGCCTCATCTTGCGACCCCTCATAGGGTGCCAACCGATTAAAGTGCACCACTCTCGGCTTGCCGTTTGGTAGTTTGCTTACCCGGTAGACCACGTCATTGATTCGTTTCTTCACAATATAGGGACCTTCCCAATTGGTCTGTAACTTAGGGGACAAACCTCGTTTCTTCTGTGGGTTGTACAGCCAAACTCGATCTCCCATTTGGTAGCCACCCTCTTTAGCGTTGATGTCGTAACGCTCTTTTATGCGATCACTGGCGATATTTAGTTGGTACCGGACTTGATCGTGAATTTCGTTCATCCTTTGCCGCATCCGGGAAACGTAATCTTCCCCCGAAACTTCCTCGTCCGGTCTAGCGCCAAAGATTAGATCACAGGGCAGTTTAAGTTCTCGCCCGAACAGGACTTTGGCTGGAGTTTGTCCTGTCGACTCATGAACGGCCGAGCGGTAGGCCATCAGGAAGAACGGCACGTGTTCGTCCCAGTCTCGTTGATGTGACGAAACCATTTTCGCCAGATAACGGTTGAGGGTGCGATTCATCCGTTCTACCATGCCGTCAGACTGAGGGTGAAGGGCCGTGGTTCTTGTTTTTCGTACCCCAAACTTCTCACATATCCTCCGGAATAGGCCACTCTCAAAGTTTCTTCCTTGATCCGAGTGTAATTCCATGGGTACTCCAAACCGGCAGATCAGCTCCTTCACGAGCACATCGGCCACTGTCTCTGCCTCCTGATTAGGGAGAGCGTACGCTTCTACCCACTTCGTAAAATAGTCCATTACGACCAGGATGTATTTATTCCCCTTTTCGGTCTCAGGGAAGGGTCCTGCTATATCAATAGCGATCCTTTCGAAGGGGCTCCCGACGTTATATTGTTTCATGGGAGCTTTCGGTCGTCTTTGTGGCCCATTACTTGCAAAGCATGTAGTACATTTCTTGCACCAGTCCTTCACGTCGTCTGAACAATTGATCCAGTAGAAGCGCTCCCGTACCTTCTGCAGCGTTTTCTTGATCCCTAAATGTCCGCCAGACGATCCGTCGTGAAGGTGCCGCAAGACCTCCGGGATTTTACTGGAGGGAATTACCAACTGCCGTCTTTCCTCCGTCCCGTCTTGGCTCTCCAGTACGCGTTTTAGTAGTCCATCCTCAACCACTAGCGAGTCCCACTGTGCCCAATAGCTCTTGAGTTTTGGCGAGCCAGGTGATACCTTTTGCCACTCAGGACGCTCTCCTCCCTCCTTCCAAACCAGGATTTCTTTAAGAACCGGGTCTTTTACTTGCTCTTGTCGTAACGAGGATGGTGTCCATTCCTCGGCGACCACGGTGGTTCGGTAGACTTTCTCGGACTTTTCCTCAGCTCTATGACAATGAGGACATTCATCAGGGCATGGTCTTCTCGAGAGTGCGTCTGCGTTTCCATGACTCTGTCCTGGCCGATGTTCTATAACAAAGTCATACTCCTGGAGCCTCTCGATCCAGCGAGCGATCTGTCCTTCAGGATTCTTAAACTGGAGGAGCCATTTAAGAGCAGCATGATCGGTCCGGATCAAAAACCTTCTTCCACACAAATATTTATGGAAGTGCTCGATGGACTTGACGATGGCCAATAATTCACGCCGGGTGACGCAGTAATTCTTTTCTGGTTTGGAGAGTACCTTGCTGAAGTATCCAAGGACACGTTCTTGTCCCTCCTGGCGCTGCGACAGAACACTTCCAATTCCCACATTGCTCGCGTCGGTGTCCAGGATGAACTGTCCTTCTGGCAGAGGAAAACTCAGCACTGGGGCACTGGTCAACTTCCTCTTCAGCTCGTCGAAGGCAGACTGGCATTCCTCATCCCAACAGAAGTTTCGTCCTTCTTCCGTGAGCCTTGTCAACGGCTTAGCGACGTCGGAGAACATCCGGACATATCGTCGGTAGTACGTGCAGAGGCCCAGAAAACTCCTCAACTGGTGTTTATCTACCGGTATTGGCCACTCCTTCACCGTACTTGTCTTGTCCGGATCAACGGCGACGCCCTCTCTGCTCACTACGTGCCCTAAGTATGAGACCTTCCTTCTGAAGAGCTGACATTTCTTAGGGTTCAGTTTCAGTCCCGCGCCTTGCAGTCTCTGGAAGACGTCCTCTAAGTTTTTCAGATGTCCTTCGAAGGTCTTGCCCATCACGATGACATCGTCCAAATAGACTAGGCACGTTTTCCACGTCAGACCCATTAGCACGCTCTCCATCAGCCTCTCAAACGTCGCTGGGGCATTACAAAGTCCGAATGGCATGACTGTAAAATGCCACAGGCCGTTACCGAAGGTAAATGCCGTCTTTTCCTTATCGGCAGGGTCCATTTCGACTTGCCAATAGCCGCTTTTTAAATCCAAGGTCGAAAATATCGTGGATCCAGCAAGGGTATCGAGTGTGTCGTCGATACGTGGTAGCGGGTAGCTGTCCTTTTTGGTGACACTGTTCACCTGCCGGTAGTCTACACAGAATCGAGTAGTCCCATCCTTTTTCTTCACCAGTACTACCGGCGAGGCCCATGGACTGCTTGACGGCTCGATGACCCCGTCCCGCTCTAGGTCCTTGATAATTTTCTCGGCTTCCTCCCGTTTGGCCAAAGGTAGTCGTCTTGCTGTTTGTCGAATTGGTCGTGTCTCGCCCGTGTCAATTTTATGTGTCACGACCTTGGTCTTTCCCAGCTTTCCATTCTCGGTGGTAAATATGTCCTGGTACTTATTTATTAATTCGTGGGCCTTTTGTTTCTGTGTGGGCGAGAGAAACGCACTGGTCTGGGAAAGAATTTGTTTCAAGTCCTGCGGAGTGTGTTTGGACCTTTCTTCCTCACTAACGCCCCTTACGATGGCTGAAGCGGCTATACATGTGCCCAGCTTCGTACCCTTCTTGATGGTGACCGGGTACTGATTGATGTTGAGTAGTCGCACAGGCACTTCACTTGAGAGAGTAACGAGCGCCTTTCCTACCAGTACCCCCCGAGCCAGTCGATTGTCATCGTTTTCTGGTTCGATCACGGCTGGAATTCCCTCTCCCACAACACCCCTCAGACAGGTAGAGGTGTTCGTTTCGCTTCGTTCTGGGAGAATCACATCTTCTGCCATTATTACGTCTAACACAAAGTTGTCACGATTGTGTAGCAGTAATTCTTCTTGACCGATCCTCAACACTCGGTGTCCGAAATCCAACTGGAATCCATGATTCCTCATGACGTCCATTCCCAGTATGACGTCTTCCTCAATTTCGGCTATGAGAACAGGATGGTCAAACTTTACTCGTCCCAACGTCATGCTAACCGTCGCTTCACCGTGTATTACTGCCTTCTCCCCAGTGGCAGTTCTTAATTGCCACCTACTTGGCCTAATCTTCCTACGGTCCCTCACAACTTCCGAGCGTACGATCGTCTTCGTAGCTCCCGTGTCCACAAGCATGGCGTGGGATCTCCCGTCGATAGTGCCATCGACGTACGCGCTCCCCAATTGGTGGGAAAACGAGGCTATACTGGCCCGGGGGTTTCCACTGCTACGGGTCGACGTTCCCCCTTTCTTATCGACCCGCATTAGTTTTCCTGTGCCTTTGCCGGCGCCGCTGTTCTGGGCCGCTTGCAAGAACTCTTCACATGGCCCACTTCGCCACAGTTCCAACAGCGAACTACCTTCTTCTTCGCCGACAGCATCTCCATGATCTGCTGTAGGACCCTTTCCACGAGTTTCTCAGTATCTACTTCCTCTGTAACCGCTCGAACACGGCCGTGACCGCGGGAGGCTTCCATGGCTGCATCATGCTCCAGTGCGATGGCGAGCGCGTCCATTAATGTTTTCGGTCGAGCTAGTCTCAGGGCCCTCTGCAGTTCCTGGTCCCGCAGCCCGCTCACGAACGTCTGCACTGCGAGGCACTCCATCATCTGTTCCGGCGCCGTGGGATACGCCAACCTCACTAGTCTGGCTACGTCCGCTTCGAACTCCTGCAGGGTCTCGTTCGATCTCTGACGGCGATTGGACATCTGGGATTGATGAACTTGCTCCAGATGTGTTTGGCCGAATTGCATTTCCAGTCGCCTCAGCAGCTCCGTGTAATTCCCGGCTTCCTCGGTGGATAGCGTCTGGAGAACTTCTAACGCCTCTCCACGTAAGGCTACCGTAAGGGAAACAGCTTTTTCGTGAGGGGACCAAGTAGTAACCTTAACGCTATACTAGACCAATTTGACCTTGAGTTTACCATGTGTGGATATGGCTGATGGCGTTGGTCCTCCGGAGCGACCACGAGCGGTGGGGTTCTTGTAATTATTTCACAAGAAGTTCTAATTAGTTTACAAGAAGTGCTAATTAGCATAACCTCAACCCGCAAACGTACACATCGGCGCCTTTTTGGTGGTAGCGACATCTGGTGGGGTTCTTGTAATTATTTCACAAGAAGTTCTAATTAGTTTACAAGAAGTGCTAATTAGCATAACCTCAACCCGCAAACGTACACATCGGCGCCTTTTTGGTGGTAGCGACATCTGGTGGGGTTCTTGTAATTATTTCACAAGAAGTTCTAATTAGTTTACAAGAAGTGCTAATTAACATAACCTCAAAACTGCGAACGTACACATCGGTACCCTTTTGGTGGTAGTGACGTCACTGACTTTGACTTTGATCACGAGCACGGCTTTAATTAATATGCAAGAGTGAACGTATTGTATCGACTCGTGACATATGTATATGAACCTACCTGGTCATCGTTGAAGCTAAGCGTGTTTTAACGTTAAGGAGGTATGGATATTTAAAAAATGGAATTATTAATATGTACACATTTATTTAAATTTAATATTGTATTATAAAATTCGTTAGTCTTAGCTAAAACAAATTAATCATCTAAACGGTAAACGAAACAGATTTCGTTTAATACAGAGTATAACCTAACAATTGAAAATTTTTCAATATCGACATAAAATTCTTCCAGATTGTCCCACCAATATTGATCGTAGATGATAGTATCATTCTTCTTCACCAGTTGTCTTATATTATGATTACCACATATTAGTTGACTTTTAAAGGGAGCGATGGGATAATAATTTTTATGTGATCCGATGACATATCCACAAGGGTACTGTTTGAGCTCAGCATCATCGTTTTCCTGTTCTTGACAGATGACTTCGGCATAATTTGGAAGTGATTGTTCTGAATAAAATGCTGGATATTCATTTATAATTAGTGCATCTCTTTGTCGCTCTAATAAGAGAAATTTTCCACTCCCAACTGGATATTGTGTACTAATAAAGACATAATTTGATAACGCTGTCTTTCCAATGGTTATAGTTGTTAGTAAAAAAAGTAAAATCGTTAGGGAAAACATTTTTTAAAAATGATTAGTTTGAAGGTGAGAAGTGTCTTTTATATTAAATTTACCGTTGGGTGGGGATGCCTCACATCTTCTATCATCAGTGGTTACATGGGTGGGTGTTTATTTCCTTTTAAATCTTTCATAGATTTTTTATATTCACAGATGTAACATAACCTGTTTTGTATTTCAGTTTCTCCCTTACATTCTGGGCAAATATATGGTACCTTTATGGGCATCTTTCACCAAAATATTTATTATTTTGATAATATTCTCAAATATAAGTTTATTATTCTCTGAATTCGTCTACCTCGTGTATCGTTGCAAGAGCACGTATCAGGTCCTTCAATGTTAACGTCCTTCGACCAAGGGCAATCGACGTAGTGAAGACCGTAGCGGGAACGCACCACTTTATAATTACTGCTTAAGTATTCTTCAAATTCCTTTTTGTGTTCTTCTAATAAAATATTATTATATTTTTCCAAAAAACTTTTGAGTTCCATTTTTAGTTGTTGACTGTTTAAGTAAAACTGAAAAGAGATTTGATCGAACGAATTTATATATAAAATGGGTAGGTCGGAAGGGGAATTTGTATTTCTAACAAACATTCAGATTTAATTTTACATTTATTATTTTATACTCTAAAATATTTACACCAATACTTTAAATAATATGCATTCTCTAGACTACAATTTAAAGTGTTATTTTCATGCAACATACAATGGTACGATTTTAAAAAAAATTTCATTTCTTTCAAATTGGGACAGTTCTCATCGAGGTGGACGATTTCGTTTGCTATCAAGTTTTCCAACCATTCCTTCTTCTGTGAACCCTTGACGAAGACGATCGCGTTATCGGGTATCCAACTCCTAATGAACGCAGATATTTCCTCATATTCCAGGGTATCGTTTTCCCAGCTAGCCACATCCCAGGGCAGTCCGTGTATATTTTTAGTTAACCATTCGATCTGTTTCCTAAAGTTGTGGCTGCACAAGTCCAAACTAATAGGTATTTTAATAAACTTATGGACCCAATCTTCTCCATCGACATTCAGTATAGCGATTTCTTTACATAAAAAACTTATGTATCCATATTGAAATCCCTGAATATCGACGATGAAGCGTTGGGGGTCCGTAGTAATCATTTTTGTGGAGAGTGATTTAGGTGTTGACAGACTAAGTGAAGATGTGAAATTGAGGAGTTATACTTAAACGATATCTCTTTTATTTATCCAACTATTATACGTATCATCAAACCCTAACCATTTTACAAATATTTTATCCCCTTTTCGTTTGATGACCTTTTGAACTAAAAATACGTCAGGGTATTTGACTTTTTGTAACTGCTCGTTGTAGAAAGTGCCTAGAATATTTTTCTTTTTCTCGTCCGCAAGTAAATACGTAATGGGATTGGTTAGTTTTACTTTGCGTATTGTAAAAATTTCCGCTGACCAATTCGGTTGGTATTGTTTATCGAAAACTCCACGTACTTTCGAAATTCTAACATGATCTCCAATCTGAAACTTTCTCTGTTTTAAATTCACCATTTTGATGTGATTGTAGACGGTTTTTAGTAATCTTTTTTCATCGTTCACGCTCACATCGACGGGTTTCATTTTAATGGTACGATGAAAGTTATTATTGTATTTTTCCACCATTTTTGGTAACAAATCCAACCATTTATAGGAACCCTGTAAACTAAATTCTTTCCACATTAAATTTTTCAAAGTCCTGTTCACTCTTTCGACAATCGATGCCTTCTTCTCGCTGAACACATTGTAGTGATTGACCTTATATTTTTTCATTAATTTTTCAAAATGTGAATTGAAAAATTCTTTACCTGAATCAGTCTGCAAATTTATAGGAGTTTGTTGTTTCAGTATTTTTTCCATAGCTTTCATTACCTCCTCGCCGGATTTGTTTTTTAAAGGTAAAGCCCAAAGGTATTTCGAGAAGCAATTGATTACCACTAATATATGTTTGAAACCTTTATTTTCTCGAGCGTATTTTATCATATCGACGAGATCAGCTTGAAATAGGTCTTTGAAAGATTTAATGATTACTCTACGTCTCTTAAAATTAATTCTAGCCGGTTTATGGATTTCTTCCACCACCTGTCTTTTTGCATCAGTCATCTCTCGCTCTCTCTCCCTCTCACGCGACTATACGTGCTTCACGTAATTCCTCAATTATGGAATTTATCTCGTTGGTGTGACCCGTGTGACCTGCTGATTGTGATGCCAATAACAATCGTAATCTTTCTACTAACTCATTTGGATCGTCCCAAAATTGATAATCGACCTTTCCGATCTGACTTATCTCGTTAAATATACCTTTACCACTCACTACAGGTGCAATTATATTCTTATATTTCTTCAATTTACTTCCCTCGATTTGTTTATTGGATTGATAATAACGTCGAGCTGCGTTCGTAGTAACGACTATTTTTTGATAATTTTTTTTATCTTCTTCAGAGAAGTTGATTGGAGATTTTTTAAATAGTAGTTCATACAATCCTGGTGTCCCCCTATAACGTTTATTTTTAACGATGATATCAGAGTCGACGATGTTTACGATCGAATCACCTATTTTTAGTTTTTCATTTGAAGTATCCAATCTAATTCCATATTTACCATCATGTTCTCTATTACTACCATCCTCATATATTTCACGAATATATTTTCGAGGCAAGGGGTCATATTGTTCTAAATATTCTCTAAATGAGTCTTCTGTGACATTCTCGAGTTTTGGTGTAGTAGGAAGATCTTCTTCTTCCTCCTCGACACCACCAGATTTAAGGTTTTTTAAGATCGAATGTTTTACGTCACTAAGATCATCATCATCATCCTGATTTTCATATTCTAAAATTTGAGAGGACGGTGTGGAAAAATCTAGATCCAAATTTCTGGGAATTTTTGGAGTTTCACCATCATAGTAGTTGGTTTTTCAAAATTTGGTGAGTTTGGGAGATTCCGGTTTAACAAGTTTCATTTTCCCTTTAACATCACGGTCGTGCACTTCTCCACCTTCGTTCTTTGTTTTATTGTTGGAAGTTTGAAAAATATTTTCAATGTTTTTTAAATGTTTCGTTATGGGATTGAACATATTTTCATGCATATATTCTCCATGTTTTAATTGCTCCAATTTTCTTTTGACGATCCTCCTTTTTTGAATCAATCTCCTCTTCAGTTCCCTGGATTCCATCACGAACAGGAGTAGTGATCCGCTTGTGATCCGCTTTGAACTGCTTTTGAACCGTTTGAACCGTTTGAACAGCTTCCAATCTACCGCGCAACAGGTCTGTCATAATATGAAGAAGTATCGTTTTGAAATGAAAAGGTTGAGAGAAAGAAAAGGTTATATATATATATATATATATATATATATATATATATATGATTTTAATTCTATTTGCGAATGAAACGATCGAATCCCTGTCGATACCTACCATTATTCAGTTCATTGTCTTTACAAATCGTCAGAAAACCGAAGGGTTGTCGCCAACAAAACCCGCACATATCTTTGAAATTTTCAAAACTCATATCCGTTCCCACATGGTCCATGTAGATGTGTTTCAGATTTAAATCATCTTGTTTAAATAAAATTAAACAATTAGCATTATCTCTTATCAAATGTTTAGGAATCTTAGCATAAGTCTGAGAGAGATAGAAGCTATCGATGTTGTTATGCCTTCCCATACAAAAGTAATCTCTAATGATTTGTTGGTTCACAGAACTAATGTCATCGAAAATAAACAATGAGTCACTTTTAGCTTTGGTAGGATCCATTATATTTTCACTCTCCCTGAACGGGTAATATCCTATACCTTTAATAGGTTTTAATAATTTTTCTAAATATGTATATTTTGGTTGAAATAATGATTTTGAATAAACGTAAACATTTTTGAATTTTAAACCATGTTCCTGTTCTATAAGGTTAATTATAACGTTGGTTTTTCCTGAATTGGAAGGTCCCACTATTATACACCGTATATTGGGAGGAAATAGCACGCCATGTTTTCTAAAACGACGCTCCAACCCCTCCTCTTCTAATATGTTGTTTTCGATGGGTAACGATACACTTTGTTTAACGATTTTCATATTTACGCTTGCGTTATGTTTCCCACAAAGGAGCTAAGATGAAACTGTTTAATTTTCTAATTTTCATGTTTTTTATTCATTTCTAAAGCAACCGTTTAAATAAGAACTTGAAATGAAATATTATACGAGCGAGGGGAACGGTCTATTAAATAGTGTCATTAATAAAATGCCTTTCGAGATGCATCTGCCATCTTACCGATTTTGTGGGCCTGGAACAAAACTAGAGAAAAGACTAGGGAGAGGTGATCGAGGTATCAACCCTTTAGATGAAGCTTGTCGTGAACATGACATTGCATACAATCAACAGAAAGATCTAAATCAAAGACATCTGGCTGATCAGGTTTTAGCTGGAAAAGCCATGGAACGTTTCCGATCGAAAGACGCTAGTTTCAGTGAGAAATTAGCTTCATTAGGAGTCGCTGGTGCAATGAAAGCTAAAGTTAAACTTGGAATGGGTGTAAACGGTGGTGAGAGTGAAAGGGTGATTAAAAATGGTGTTAAAATTTTAAGCAAAGTTAAATTATTAAACGAAAATATAGGTAAACATATTCAGGATTGTATGAATAGTTTCAAAACTCGTCAGTTTCCTGCAAGGAGATCTACCACGTTGAGCAATGAGATTGGAAGAAAAGCGGAAAATCATAAAAGAGTTAGAGGGCTACGACGTGGTAGGAAAAAAAAACAGAATGATCTTGACTTATCCGATGATGGTGATGAAATGGCTCCTTCACATAAGCAAAATACTAGTGAGAACACAAAATTGAGGGGTGAGATTGAAAGAAAATTAAGGAATCACAAAAGAGTTAGATTACTCAAGAAAATGGATTTAAGTGTCATAGAACGATCAAGAAAAAGAAAATTATTAGACGATGATGAGGATAAGCCATCTATTATGAGTAAAAGACGATTAGTAGAAGGGGATAAATTAGATTTAAATGAACCATTAAATATTTCTAATTCCAATAAAAGGAAATCGAACACAATCGATGATGTAGATGGTGAAGAAGAGGTAGCTGATGGGTCTCATAAGAAAATTAAGTTATAAAGTACATGTATCCCATGGTTTCTTATTAGTTTAATGAAAACATATTAAGAGTAAAGATGGTCTCACGTAAACGAAAAGAAATTAAAAATCGAGTTAGGAAACGGAGAACGGGGTCCAAAAATAAAATTAAATCATTATGTTTGACTAAAGCTATTGGTACAATTAAAAAGGAAATTTTACAAAAACAACCCAAAACGATAGGTAGTGCCATAAAGGTAGCTTTAAGAAAAGCGAAAAGTATTAGTAAGCAAATAAAACCTAATAATAATCGTATAATTAAGATTCCTAAAGTCGGTGGAATTCTCCCATTAATCCCAATATTCAGTGCCCTTGGTGCCTTAGGCGCTTTAGGTGGAGGCGCTGCTGGCATCGCTAAGGCCGTAAACTCTGCCAAGGCTGCACAGAAGGAATTGAATGAGACTCGACGTCATAATGAAAAGATGGAGGCGATAGCGATGGGTAAAGGAATGTACTTAAGACCATACAAAACAGGATTAGGATTATTTTTACATCCATACGATCGAACATGAAGCGTAGCAGTAGAGTAAACATTCCCGAAAAAAGACCGCTTACTAATTTGGACATCGAGAGGTTCGCAAAAATATTACGTGTCCCCAATTTTAGAGGAGTCTTCATGAGAAATAAACTTCCGAGAAGAATTCGTCGGTACGAGAGAGGTGTAGTTAATTTAGACGACAACCATGGACCGGGAAGCCATTGGACGGCCTACAGAAAGTTAGACAATAAAATAGTTTATTTTGATAGTTACGGAGATCTTCGTCCCCCCCTCGAACTATTAATTTATTTTAATTCTAACGGTCCATGCACCATACGATATAACAGAGATGTGTATCAAACGTACAATAGTGTAAATTGTGGAAAATTGTGTCTACTGTTTTTGATTAAATAAAGTTCATTGGGTAATATAACGCTTATTTGTGTGATAACCTTTCACCTGTTAACATGTGTTCATACATTTTCACGTTCTCGGCTAAAGAATCTCTATTAATAAGTAAGATTTATCCTCCGATAGTGTTCAACGATGATAAAACGTATGTAATAGGTCTAATAGACTTCATGACCTACAACGCAATTCCGAACGTAGATAAGAGTAATAATAAATTTTATATAGATAAGTATACATTAGAGATACCTGAAGGATCGTATGAAATTCCCGATATTGAACGATATATTTTAAAAGAAATCGAAGAGATTTCAGCTAGAGGTGAGAAACAAAACGTTTCGAAAGTGGTGATTGAAGAAAAAAATAATATTCACAGATATGGAACTTCTTCTTCTTCTTCATCGTCTCCTTCTTCTTCTACTCCTCTTCAAACAAAAGAAAGTAAAATCTATCTATTCACGAACGTCAATCGAAACACTCTCAGATATGAACTCAAGTGTAATAGAGTGATCCACTTCGATAAACCTAATTCTATAGCTCCATTGTTAGGGTTTAAACGAAGAAAATTATCCTCTAATGTTAAACATATATCTGATTACCCTATAAATATCTCTAAAGTGGATTGTGTATGTATCGAATGTAATTTGGTCACAAATTCATATTCGAACGATACCATGGTTCATCTTTTACATTTGTTCTACCCCGAAGTACCGAGCGGGTATAGAATAGTTGAAAAAGTCACCAACGCCATTTATCTACCAATCAATACGCGATACATCGATGAAATTGTGCTTAAAATAGTCGATCAAGATGGAAATTTGATTAATTTCAAAGGAGAGACCATCACGGTTAGATTGCACTTGAAAAACGTTTAGAAAATGGTGTTTCGTTACAATTTAGAGTTAAGTCGGATGTCCTCCGATATAAGAGACGTAGGAAACGGGAAGAAACACATTTCAAAAGGAAAACTCAAAGCGTTAACACCGGAAAATAAAGTGTTTCTTTCGAATCTCGGTTTTAAGGTATTATCGACTATTACAAAATAGGAAGAGGATTCACAACGATACTTTTTAGAACATTTTTATGTAGATTAAAAGTACGAATAGCCATCAGGGTGAGAAAGATATTTTTAAGGTGTTTGTGTTCATGTTTTACCACTAGTGACAATGAGTTTCAACGCCCTCAATATAGGTGAACACGTGTATAGTGACGATTCGATTACAGATTTGGAGTATCATAGCCACCCTCCGTACGCTAATTCAACTTTAAATAAATCGGATGAGATCAGAATTCCCATTCAGTACCAAGACATTTATACACTACCGAATCGAAGTTACCTGTACATCGAAGGAACTCTAACAGATGTGACTGATAAGAAGACTGACACGTTGGAGTTTATCAATAACGGTTTAACACATCTCTTCGATGAGATTCGTTATGAAATTGGTGGTATCGTCATCGATAGGGTGAGAAATCCTGGCATAACAACCACAATGAAAGGATATGTATCGTTTACACCAAATGAACGAGTACGATACCAAAGTGCTGGATGGGGAACAGGGACCGCAACATCTAATATTATCACAGATAATAAGGGAAATTTCAGCGCTTGCATCCCCCTTAAGATTCTCCTTGGCTTCTGTGAAGATTTTAAAAAAATACTTATCAATATTCGACAAGAGTTGGTGTTGATTCGCAGTTCGAGTGACCTCAACGCCATTCATTCCTCGAAAGAGGAAGAGAAGACGAGTAAAGTCGAAATGAAAAAAATATTTTGGAAAATGCCTCACGTAAAAGTATCGGATACAGAAAAATTACGTCTATTAAAATATTTGGATTCCGGTCGAGACTTGGAATTAGCATTTCGTTCTTGGGATTTTCAAGAACTTCCTGTCGTAGCTCAAGCCCAACGGCACACGTGGAACGTTAAAGCCACAAATCAACTCGAAAAACCACGTTACGTAATCGTAGGATTTCAAACGGGTCGAAAGAACGCTATAACTAGATATATGTCTCAGTTTGATCATTGTAAATTAACAAACATCAAATTATTTTTGAATTCACAAATGTATCCATATGACAATTTAAATTTAAACTTTGATAAATCACAATTTGTCATCGCATATGAAATGTATGCAGGATTCCAAGAGAGCTACTATTACAAAACCTTCACAGAACCGTATCTGAATCTTAAGGAATTCACAGAGAAAGCACCGCTATTCGTAATCGACTGCAGCCAACAAAACGAATCCCTAAAGTCGGGCTCTGTAGACATCAGATTGGAGTTCGAGACGACAGATAATGTAGCTGCCAATACTACAGCCTTTTGTATTATAATCCATGATAGAATGATGACATATAATCCACAAACAAATGTTGTAAAAATGTATTAAAATCAGTGTAAATCAAGATTTAAATGTTTGGTTTATTATATATATATATAATAACAAAACTTACTTTTCAAGTGTAATAACAATTACATACTAAAATAGAAATGTCCAATTGGCTTCCTCTCTTCGAGCGATCAGGCGATAGTAGGGATACCAGTCCCGAATGAGAGCATCCCGTCGAAACGATCGGTATAGCCCATCACCAGTCCGCTCTAGGAACAGGAAACTCATAGGTTGTTCACAACATAATTTTTGCAGCTCCGGAGACATATATTGAAGCCGTATACACTTGAGTTGGGCTCCGTTAAACTTAATTTTATCGTAGACTTGGTGTGGCAGTAATATTGAGAAATCGCACTCCCTACATAAGTAGCCAACATCGATAACAACTGTCGAACTGCTTACTTCATTTTCATCTTCTGATGAGTACGCTTCAACAGTTGAATCGCTGTTGGCTCCATCATCTTCCTCCTCCTCCTCCTCCTCCGCCCTCAAAATTCTTCTTAATATTTCTGCCATTCTCATTCGCTACACCTATTGAAAAATAAATATTTTAGTTTAAGATTGGGAAAGTATGAGTAGTATTCAACAGTACATCCCATTACATTTTCAATATTTTAACGCTAGCTATAGATATTTTAAAGAATACCTAAGAATCCACTTCCTCCCCTTCCTCCTCCTCTTCCTCTTCCTCGTCCTCCTCCTCCTCGTCCGGCACAGCCGCTTTCAATTTCTTTCTGGATTGTGATGTTAACCTATCCAACTCCTCTGCACCATCGTCATCACCAACATTAAAATAAAAATGTTTTAATGCCCCCTCGAAGATGGCCAGCTCCTCCTCATTCTCCAGTTTTGTTCTATAATACTTCACCGGCAGGTTCCCAAACTTTTTTGTGAGAGTTTCCTTTTTCGGGGAATAATGTAGTTGTATTAGAATTTTGTCCCCTCTAATTTTGATGTCTTTAACCCCATATCTAAAATTCAGATAAAGAAAGGGTGAGATGTAACAATGAAGAGAAAATTAGAATGGTGAGAATAAACATAATTAAACTTAAAGAATCCTAAATTAAAGCCTCTAATTTTAATGTCTTTAACCCCATATCAAAAATTCCGAGAAAGAAAGGGTGAGATGTAACAATGAAGAGAAAAATTAGAATGGTGAGAATAAACATAATTAAACTTAAAGAATGCAATAATATTATAACGAATAATTAACTTACATGAAAATCTCCTTAAGCACTATATATGCCGACTGGACAGGTAGTTTAACGGGGTCTTTCACCACAACGACGACGGTGCACGGTACATTTGCCATTTTGGTTGATTTGCTGTGATATATACTATCGAATTGTGTGATGTTGTATTTATATATAGATGCACACGATTAGGAATTAATTCACGGTATTGTTTTAAATGAAGTATGCATTTCTCGGCGCATTTCTATTTACTTTGACCTAACACCTTGTTTATGAATACTTAGCAGACACGCGAATCGATAATTTCAATACAATCGATTTGAATTAATTAATTAATAACATTGTGTTTAGTTCACGTAACATTTACATGCAACATAATAATGATTATGCATTGACCTAACCTTGTTTAGGAATATTTAGTACACGTGGAAATAGATGCTTTGTTTCATATATTTGTAAATTGTTTATGAAATAAATCATTCACGTCGTACGATTTGTCGCATCAAAATGAGTGCGTGTGCAGAACTTGTCGATATCAGTGAAAAGTTAGTGTCGAAGATTAGTCGTGTGGGTGAGTTGATTAAAAGTAGAGGTGAATATAGTAAATGGATTAAGTTCTTAAATAAAACTATTTTATTGTTAAAGAAATATATAAAGCGTAATGATTGTGTCAATAAAAAAGGATTTTCAAAATTGGAATCAAATTTGGGTTTATTGCAATATTTCAGGAGAAAATTTAAATGTTCTAGAACTCCTCGAAAAAGCCCCAATTTAATGTGGCAAGATTTGGATTCATGCTTTAACAGTCGCGTGAGAACTGGGGTAATCATTAATTTTCATATTAAAGATCCCGTAGAGTTTTTGAGAAAAGCCTTCAGATCTTTCTCTTGTAAGATTAAACAAGAACTTCAAAAATCACTATTGAAAGTTAATGTAAATTTTTTAGGTAATTTTATTAAACCTCAAACAGGTGAAATTGAAGTTAAACATTTTCAAACAAAAAACAGAGTTATAGATCGCACTACAAATTTAAAACTTTTTTACTCAGATCATGTACAAAACAATATTTTAACGAAACTTGAAGAATTCCAAGAGCGAGATTCAGGTTGGAGTCTTTATGAAATTTTACATTTAAAAGTGAATATAAATAATTATGTGCCAATAAATGTAGGTATTTCAACTTTTGTTGAAGTACCAAAATTTATTCAAAATAAAAAGGCAGTTCTTAACATTCAAAATAATGATCAATACTGTTTCCTGTGGAGTATTGTGGCAGCTCTTCGACCGTGCACACAGCATTCTACTCGAACTTCATCATATCCACATTTCAGCACCATTTTGAGATATGAGGGAATCAAGTTCCCCATCAAATTGAAAGACATATCAAAATTTGAAGTACTCAATAATATGTGTGTTAATGTTTTCGGTTTGGAAACGATTTCTAAAAAGAAAATGGAAATTGTTCCAATTCGGTTAAGTTCAATGAAATTTTTACAAACTGTCAATTTATTAATTCTCGAAAGTAATCAACATAGTAAAGATGATGATGATGATGATGATGATGATGATGATGATGATGATGATGTCTTAATGAATTTAGATGAACATGTGCGGCAATTTACACCGATATATCACTTTACGTTAATTAAAGATCTATCACGTTTGATACATTCACAGGTAAATGATGTTACTCATACAAAACTCTATTGTGAAAGGTGTTTAAATCATTTCTACTCTCGAGAGACATTAGCGAAACATAAATTTCAATGTTTCGAAATGAATAAAAATAAAATGGAATTACCTTCTGGAAGGAAAAAATATATTTGTTTCGATAGCTTCAAAAATAAATTCAAAGAGCCGTTTGTAATATATGCAGACCTAGAAAGCATTTTACAAAAATATTCAGATCATAATGGTGGCGGTGGTGGAAGCGTGAATAGGTTGCATAAACATATTCCATGTAGTATTGCATTTTATTTATTGTGCAGTTACGACCCTTCGCTCTCCATATTTGACATGTACACCGGTAAGGATTGTATTGAATGGTTTGTTAATCGTTTGTGTCAAATAGCCACAATGTTAAATAAGCTGTTCAACAATCCGGTTAAACTAAAACCTTTAACAGTACAACAAAAACTTGAGTTCGAATCATCCAAAATATGTCACATTTGTGAACAACCGTTTAAAGAGGGTGATATTAAAGTAAGAGACCATTCTCATCTGGATGGAAATTATAGGGGTAGTGCACACGCATCACCCTGTAACTTGAACCTACAAACTGAGCACTGCATTCCTGTGATCTTTCACAATTTATCAGGTTACGATTCTCATTTTATCATAAAAGCTTTGGCCACTAAAACACCTGGACAAATAGATTTGTTACCTGTAAACAAAGAAAAGTATATTTCCTTCACCAAACAAATGTTAAATAAGTCAATACAATTTAGATTTCTCGACTCGTTTCGTTTTATGGCGAGCAGTTTAGACAAATTAAGTTCGTACCTCAATAATTGTGATAAAATTGTGACTAAAAGTTTTTGTAGGAATACAGATGAATTGGTACTGTTATCGCGTAAGGGTATATTCCCCTATGAGTACTTGGACAACTGGGATAAGTTAAACGAGAAGAAATTACCTCCCATCGAATGTTTTCATAGTACTTTGAAAAATTGTGGAGTTAAACAATCTGAATATGATCATGCTACACGAGTTTGGAATACATTTAAAATTCAAAATTTACGGGAATATATGGAATTGTATTTAAAAACTGATGTATTGCTTCTAGCAGACGTTTTTGAAAATTTTCGAAATATTTGTTTAAAGACATACAATTTGGAATGTTTAAAGTATTATACAGCTCCCGGTTTGGCTTATGCTAGTTGTCTAAAAATGTCACGAACCACTTTGGAGTTATTGGACGACATCGATCAGATTATGTTTATTGAGAAAGGTATCAGAGGTGGTGTGTCACAATGTAGCAATCGTTATGGGAAAGCGAACAATATTTACATGGAAAATGAATACAATCCCAATTTACCATCGTCCTACCTCATGTATTATGACGTGAATAACCTCTATGGTACTGCGATGAGTAAATATTTACCTGTAGGTGATTTTCGATGGATCGATTGTTCAGATTTCTATTCGGAAGACATCATCAACACACCTGATGATTCAGACTTTGGTTATATTCTCGAAGTCGACTTGGATTATCCTAAAGAACTTCACGATCTTCACAAAGATTTACCTTTGTGTCCTGAACGGATGGTACCGCCCACATCATCATCAAAACAACCAAAACTGTTGACTACACTATTTAATAAAAAGAATTATGTTCTTCACTATATAAATTTAAAGCAAGCTGTGAATTTAGGCCTTAAAATATCTAAAATTCACAAAATTTTGAAATTTAAGCAGTCACCATGGTTGAAAACTTACATAGATTTAAACACAGAATTAAGACGGCAAAGTAGGAACGATTTTGAAAAAAATTTTTACAAATTAATGAACAATGCAGTGTTTGGAAAAACCATGGAAAATGTGAGAAAATATAAAGACGTTAAATTAGTAACAAAGTGGGATGGGCGTTATGGGGCTAAACAGTACATTTGCAAACCAAATTTTCACAGTTTGACTATTTTTGATGATGATATGGTCATTATAGAATTAAAAAGGACTAAAATTCTCTTCAATAAACCAATTTATGTAGGATTTAGCATTTTAGACATTTCAAAAACGATCCTATATGACTTTCATTATAATTACATTAAAACAAAATTTAAGGAAAACGTAAAATTATTGTACACAGATACGGACTCCCTTATTTATCACTTTTTTGTAGATGATATTTATAAGCATATTAAAGAGGATATTCATAAATTTGATACATCTGACTATCCTCCGGACAATAAATTCCAAATGCCTTTAGCCAATAAAAAGGTTTTAGGTCTAATGAAAGAAGAAAATAACGGTAATATAATGACAGAATTTATAGGATTGAAATCTAAAATGTATGCAATAAAAATTTTGCGGTCGGTTGAAAATCGGTCGAATCATCAGGTTATTGATGAAGTAAAAAAAGCTAAAGGAATCACTGGTTCTTCACTAAAAATGATTACTTTTGAAAACTATTATGATTGTCTATTTCATAATAATAAATTTACAGTGGACGAAACTTTAATCAGGAGTAAAAAACATGAAGTGTTTACTGTTAAGCAAAGGAAAGTTGCCCTTACTCCAGACGACGATAAAAGAATTGTCAATTATATTTTTACCGACACTTTACCCTGGGGTTATAGACATAGTTAGTATACCGATATTTACTCCATTTACGACTTCACCTCTCTACTCCAAGGATGAGCCGAATCCATCTTATCATATCCGATATTTAAACCATTTACTTTTCTTCTTCTACTTTTAATCAACTCTCACACACAGAGAATCGCACTACTTCACTTCCCTACATCAAGAAGGAAGAGGAGCAGAGTTCATCTTATCATAGCTGGACACCCATGGATGACATTGAAGAAATGAACTCTTCTCGCTCAACCTCAACGTTTCGTGCAATCAGGTATGCAATCAAACCTAGGTATATCGTAAGTTTTGATATAAACATTTTAAATTGACTTTATAGTTCATATGGCTGCCCTGAGAAGAAGAAGGGAAACGATAAACCCTCTGAGATAGAGCAACCGACACCCTCTTTCGATAACATTGAAGAGTTGCACACCTTAATTCGAGACACAACACGAGATCTCCTCGAAATCGATGGCTGGGATATCATCCACAATATTGAAAACAACCCAACAGCGATGGAGCTTAAGTGCACCGAAGAGTTGGAAAAAATCTGGTTTTGTGAAACATGTAACAACATTGTGACTGTATCAAACGAGAAACGTGTACAATATCAATATATGTGTTACTGCATACAATGTTGTGATATTAAACGTTTTGAAAAGTAATTTATTTTTATTTTCCTCACACGCACAAAAGAAACAATCACTACTTTTCGAAAAGTCCAAAGAATACTAGCTCCAGTTTCGCAAAATTATTTTTGACTTTCAGACCCATCTAATAAAATGCCAAAAGGGCACTATTAACTACCCCTAACCAAGTAGGGGCAGTTTACACCCTCACCCTCCACTTCTTGCAAACCCTCACTCTTGCATATTAATTAAAGCCGTGCTCGTGATCAAAGTCAAAGTCAGTGACGTCACTACCACCAAAAGGGTACCGATGTGTACGTTCGCAGTTTTGAGGTTATGTTAATTAGCACTTCTTGTAAACTAATTAGAACTTCTTGTGAAATAATTACAAGAACCCCACCAGATGTCGCTACCACCAAAAAGGCGCCGATGTGTACGTTTGCGGGTTGAGGTTATGCTAATTAGCACTTCTTGTAAACTAATTAGAACTTCTTGTGAAATAATTACAAGAACCCCACCAGATGTCGCTACCACCAAAAAGGCGCCGATGTGTACGTTTGCGGGTTGAGGTTATGCTAATTAGCACTTCTTGTAAACTAATTAGAACTTCTTGTGAAATAATTACAAGAACCCCACCGCTCGTGGTCGCTCCGGAGGACCAACGCCATCAGCCATATCCACACATGGTAAACTCAAGGTCAAATTGGTCTAGTATAGCGTTAAGGTTACTACTGGACCAAGCATTAGCCTCCGCAGCTGTCTCAAACTGCTTCTTGTAGCTGGCCCACGGAATTTTTCCATCGAACGTTGGGGGCGTCACTCGATTGGTGGATATCGAGTTCTGTTGAACGACCGCCTTTATTTCTTCCTTCGTCTCGCCGCTACTGACTCGCTTTAGTCGTTCTTCCGACTGCTTCGTCTTCTGTTCAATATCGTCTTCCTTCCTCTCGCCGCTACTGAGTTGTTCTAGTCGTTCTTCCAACTGCTTGATCTTCTGTTCAGTCTCCTTACGCTGAGCCTCAATCTGGTCGGTTATCTGCGCAGTAATATCTTCCCTCTGAGCGGCGATTTGAGCAGTAATATCTTCCCTCTGGGCGGCGATTTCTTCCCTCTGGGCAGCGATTTGAGCAGTGATGTCTTCCCTCTGGGCGGCGATTTGGGAGGTAATATCTTCCTTCTGGGCGGCGATTTGCTTCGTGATGTCATCGTCTTCGAACTCGAAAACTTCCGGGTCCTGGCCATTTTCTTTCAAAAATGCCGAGAGTCGGTCCTGGAGTTCGGTCTTCCTCCCTCCTGTTTCCAATTCCCGTTCCTCGAGTTCTTTTTTTAACTCGGCCACTTTTAATTCGCGTAACTTCTTCATGATCCGCTCTTCTGACACCAATGTAACGTTTATTTTATAATTTATTTACATTAATTGAACACTAATTTATTTAACACACTTAACTACTTGTTAACTAGACTAGACACTACATAATTTATTTGTACTGCTCCGCATTCGGATCGTATGTCGCGTTCACTTCTGCTTCTCTACTTCTAACTAACTCCCTCGATCACAAGCCCCCTTATATATACACCCCCAACCATAATCGAGATCATTCTCGAACCTTCTAGAACGCCTACGCAGCAAATGTTCATGCACCTGTCTTGTACGCGTCGTAGTTATTCATTTGAAGGAGTAAACATGTGTCGCTTTGTTTACTTCTCGCATTACACTATGAAAGATCCTAAGTCATTTCCCATGGAATGGAACGAACAAGTTGTATGTATGATACCTAAGCCTGGCAGAAATTCTAGTAATCTATCAGGTTGGAGACGTATTACACTATCCCCATGCGTGGGCAAAATTCTGAAGTCAATGATTAGGATCCGTATGGAATGGTACACAGAAGGAAAAAACTTGTTAAACCCTCTCCAATTGGGTTTTCGCAAAGGTAGGGGTATAAGGGATAATATCACATTATTGTATTCCATAATACCATCAGAGATAACCCTAGGCAGATCAGCTGTGGCAATTTTCCTAGATCTCACATCCGCGTACATCGTGAGAATCGACAAGCTTCAAGAACGGCTAACAGATCTCGAAATTCCAGCAGATATTCTAGGAGTAGTCATGAAATTCTGCGCTCAATGACGGGTTAACGTTATGGACCCAACTTCTCGTGCCCCAATAGGTCCTATTAATGTTACAGTGGGGGTTCCCCAGGGGTCTCCCTTGAGTCCACTGCTCTTCAATATTTATTGCAACGAAGTGGGGCAATTTTCATCCCAATTCGTGAGTTGCCTAGGTTATGCAGACGATTTCGTCTTAATTGGTAGAGGTAAGGGGACGCTAGAGATCATTAAAGATCTGAATCTTACATTATCGAGCATAAAAGAATTTTTCCTAAGCCTTGGTCTAACTCTCGCTCCCGAGAAGTGCAAGGCCATATGCTTCCAAGCTAAAAGTAGATCTTCCCCTAGCGAACATATCATATTAGACAATATTCCACTGCCATGGGGAAAAGAGGTAAAATATTTGGGCACAATTTTTCACAAAAATTTAATCTGGAACTCGCAAATTAGGTCATCTTCTCTCAAGGCGATGAAAGGTGTTCTACTTACTAGTGCCCCCAAAGTTGATCGTTAGGTTTCCGAAGGTGATACCGCCGGTGCCAAAGGGGGACGCTGTAGTGGTCGTTCTGACAAAATACAAAGGTGAGAACAAGAGAAATGACAATTTTATCAGTCGGCGTTACTTGGAACCGAAGCCGAATCCTGAAGTTATGGCGAACCAAAGCTATGACCACCAAAACCTAGTAAGTTATGGTGACTACTCACAGTTCATTTGGATCTTACAGAAAGGGTGAAAGAATCGCCTAGTCCTTTTTTTCTCTTCCCACTTGCTGTAAGCCGGTAACTGAACACATAAACATTGAGAAACTATGACTCACCATGGGGCCAACGATAACTGACGAGAGTGACGAGCCACCGCGCTCGGTTCGCTCTGGTTCGGTAGACGTCCGAACTCGGCGTGTACTAAAATATACGTGCTTGGTTTTTTTTTGCTTTAGAAATTAAATGATTTTATATTTTTATTTAAATATAAAAACAAGTAAAAGAATTTTCATATACTTTAATGATATATTATATATTTGATAAAATAGTATTTCATAAAAGAAAATAGAGTGTTGACTCTACGATCAACATAAAAGAGAGCTAAGTAGGGTTGCAGGGATTTAATAGGGATTTGGGGAACATAGTCATCAATTAGGGATCAATAACCATTAATTAGGGAACTAGAGCAACTTGTTATTAAAAACATCTTAGGTGAAAATTCTACTTGCAAATTAAGTAATCAAAAATTAATTAGAACAACTAAGTCAGTGAAATAATTTAGTGTGCGTGATGATAAAGTAATCAATTATTAAGTAATTAATAACTATTAAAGAGGGCATTAAAACAACTGAGTAGCTTAGGTGGACGAAAAAGCGCGGATTAAAGTGATAATTTCAAAATCTTACAACAATAATTAATCGCGCAAGCATAACACCAGTCCTCGTAATATGATAATAAACGCGCTCGGTAAGGTCAAGCACACAGCTAGGTCAGGAGAAATATATCTAGGACACAAAAAAAAAACAAAAAACTAATGTACCATTTAACCAATGTAATTTGAAGATGTATAAAAGCTTGTGAATTTTTGGTAATACTTGTATGCTCAAAACGACGTGTGTTGTTGGTCTTGATTTACATCACCCCAACCTACAAGCTCTCACGTTACGCCCTGAGAGTTCTACGAGATCTTCAAGATACTACAACTTTTAACTCCAAGATCTTCAAACCCGGAGAGCACGTTACGTCCTCTCTCCAAACCTTCAAGAACTTCAACCCGGACCTGCACGTTACGCCCTCAGGTCCACACCGGAGAGCACGACACGCCCTCTCTCCCAACGACTAGAACTTCAACCCCGGATCTGCACGATACGCCCTCGAATCCAAACCCGGAGAAGCACGTCACGCCCTCTCTCCACACAACTAGAACTTCAACTTCAAGAACTTCAAGAGATCACGTCACGCCCTGATCTCCAACTACTACTACAGTCTCCAGCCTTACAACATGGAGACAAGATTCATCTCCGCAGCCGCCCACGAGCTACAAGAGAGATCTATACAGTCCACTTACAACAGAGACCACTTCACACTTCGTTCATAGAGTGTTCAAACCCAGAAAATAAATAAAATTCTTAGGTAGGTAATAAAACAATGTTATAGTCGTTTAACAAAAAATAAAACTCATTCTTTTTTAAAACAAACACAAAAATATTACTCGAAAACAAAACGTGGTAACTTAAAAATACTCTTCTAATTTTTGGTAACTTAAAAATACTACTATTCTAAAGGAAAAAAAGTGCTATAAATTTTACTTACTGCTTAATTTTTTAAGCTTACGATTAACACTTTTACTGTGTTCTTGTTCTCTAAGATCATTCTTAAGCTTTTTTGAGTAATTATTTAGCAATATATTAGCCATGTATGAAACGCAGATTTCTAATAGATGTTTTTGTTCTATTCCGCATTCGTCGCAGTTGTCCATAAGCTCAAAGTCTCTTAGTACTAAGTGGATAAGAAGTGATTTTTGACAATTTACTTTTAGGAAATCTGCTTCATACCTTCCTGAAATTAAAGCTTGGAAACAGGTATTTTTTTATTATCATATTATTTTATTAAAAAATTCATCAAAAATTGAGTAGGATATTTTAATCCACCGCGATCAGATATTTTTAGATATTTATATCGGCTGTCAAGATTATTCCTGTCATCAAGAGCCATACCTTTCCCAGAACACAGTAAATTTTGACAACCTACGCATTTAATTTTCTTTTTAAATGATTTTTGCACTATGTATCCTCCAATATATACTAGGACTTGTATCTCATTTTCAGTTACATTAACTTCCTCGGTGTCTAAATCTCTGAAAAGAAATGTATCAACCGACTTTATTACAAAAGTATCTTCTTCCGTGCATGAAGCCAAAAAATTCTTAACGTGTAAATTCTCCAAATTTTGAGAAGTTTAGCTTTAAAATACATAATAGTTTTCGTTTATGCTCAGATTCTAATATCTGTGTAACAGTAACATGATAGTTACCACCAGACATACTACGGTATTTACCAAATCTGCCTTCTATGTCATCTGATTGTATTTTGCCAAATAATACATATTCGAAATGTAAGGAGTTTAATAAGTAGTCAGCCAGTTCTATTAAAGATTTAGTAGTATGTGTAAGAGAAAAAAAGGTATCTGTCGTCAATTTACCACCAGAATCAGTTTTGATTTCGTTATTTCTGTCGCTCAAATTTTCAATCCACCCAATGAAATTTTTGAAAACAACAATATTTTCGTCATTATTCGTATATATAGCTTCTCGTGAGGAATCTCTTTTTGTTAACGCCAAAAATGTATTCTTGCAGTTAACAATACTCCACCATTTTAACATTACTTTAAGAAGTTCTACGGTTCCTTTGGCATTTTGCCCTAATATCGGGGTAAGAGCCGAGATATTAGTTTCGTTAAAAATTTTCAGGCAGAGATTTGCATTTTGTTTTTCCGTAGAAGAGGGCCATAAGGACTTGGCAGATAAAGTGGGTGCAATTTTTATAATTTTATTACTTTCCATCAAATAAATTTATTTTAAATCACAGAGAGAAGCACACAAATACTCGAACTCGTCTTCGACATTAAAACGACATATATTTAGGGTCTGTTTGCTGTCACGCTGGTTAAACTAATTATATTGCGGACACATTTTAGGAGGTGCACCGTATCGAATAAAATAAAAAAATTATTGTTTTTATTAAATGGATTTGTAATATTGGTTTGTATTTGTCCACCACACAAAATTTGGAAGCACTTCCTGTTTACCCGATTATTATCTGATACAATCGCTATAATATGATACCCTGAGGCAGAAAGGATTTTTATTACATCTACAAGAAGCTCATTCAAATATTCAGCTGTGAGCTTTTTTACAGGGTGTAGCGCAACTACATCTTTATTTTTTGAAAATTAAGATGATACCATAAAAGCCTGTATGGTGGTAGCAGCTTCTAAATCATTATTTGAAGATATACCTGTAATTTTCCCCCCTATGTACCCTATATCAGCTTTAACGTATACTTCATCCATCATTAAAATGACATATTTTTCGTTGTTGTTCAAAAACTTAATTTCTTCCTGTAAATATTTAACATGCGAGTTGGTAATACCAGTAGCAGCAGCCGTTTTCAAGGAAAGTTTTTGAATATTATGGGGGTGGGGAATAGTTATCACACTGCTGTCCCTTATCATTTTATATGCAGCAGGAAAAGTTAATTGTAAAGTACTTGCCCAAATGTACATATCCGGGGAATATCGTGGCAATTTTTGTAAATGCTAAGTCAAACTGTTCTTTCAAAAATAAAAGTTTTTGCCGCACTTTTTCCGTAACTTTTTCATAGTCAGCTTTTACAATTAAGCTTAGTTCTTTCTTGACGTTATTGTTATTAATATAATACCAAAATTAGCTGTTTTGTACTCTTTGATACGTGTGGCAACGTGGCTTAACGAAGTATTAGGAGAAAGTGTGTTCCCAGATTTCAAGAATACAGAATTTTGAACTCATGAGAAGAACGTGGGAATATGAATGATCACATCTAGTCCAGTAAACGAAGGGGAAAACCTAGCAAAAATTAGTTACCATTTTCATTTGCTATTTAATGGGTGGTATTTGGCACCACCTTTAAAATGACCCAAAGTTTACATAAAAATATTTTGCGGCAGGGGGGGGGGAAATGGCCCCCAAAGACACAGAAAATCGGTTTTCTGCGAATATCTCCCAAAATATGGCAGTTGGAGATTATTTGCTCAGATATAAATTGAAGATCAGTTAATTCTCTACAAAAATGGTTCTTATGATTTTTTTCGAAAATTTGACCGTTTTCGAGATAAACGGGTCCAAGCGCACCCAGAATATTCACTTGTCTTGTTGTATGCCGGAGAGCACAGTCCGTGCATTTACACATGAGCGGGCGGACAAATTATTCAATAACTTTGTTGAAAATGCGAATTTTGTCATTATTTAAAGTTCCCCTGGAAGGGAAAATCTACCGATACCATATCCTGTGACTCGAGTCACGTTTTTAATCTTTGGCCGTATCGAAAAAAAGAGCCAAATATTGTTTTTCCGTGCACTTTTAGCCTGCAAGGAAATTGTTCCTATTTTTTTTGTATTATACTAATTTGCTTCAAATTTTCTTGAATATGGGTCCTCGGAAGGTCCTTTGTCATCTGTGAAATTTGGATAATCTAATTTTCTTGCATTCTGATTAAAACTTTGTTTGTTCAATCTCAATTTTTTGCTGTTTTTGGAGTGTGGTGAAATTTTGTAAACAACCACCAATAAAAAATTCATACATGATCGGATTGGTCTCTTAGCATATCATTTGAAAGCCGAGAAGATCTACTTTACGGTTATATAATTAGTTTTTTTCGCAAAATCGTCGATTTTTCAATAAATTCGAAAAACGCGTACTCAAGAAAAAAGCGCACTTTTTCCTTTTATGGCTTTTTTCTCCCTGCTCTTCATTTCTGACATTTTAACACCTTGACTAGTGTAAAGGATGAATTCTCACCTTTCCATTAATGTATATAAAGTTATCTCATTTGTACGTGGGGAGAAACCCGAGTCTTTAAATGTAATGCTATAATTCCATTACTGTCATTTTTTCCGTTGTTCGTCGCGTGTGTGCTGTTTTGCGGTACTGGTGTCGTCTGCTACAGTCCATGCGGCCACGGTAACATTTCGTTGTTTAATGTTTGGGTATATTAAATGCGTTGGTATTCTTTTTTATATTGGTCTTATTTATATATATATATATATATATATATATATATAAAGTGGCTCGGAAACGAACTGTCACCAGAAAAATGGGGATGGAAACGTGTAGGGGAGATACTCATGCCGGTCCAAACCACTAGATCCAACGGTTCCGGAACTCTAAAAGATAATTTTTTGTTAATAAGAAAGAATGTAAGGGAACGTGTTCATGCAAGAAAGCAGGGCCACCATGCTCATCTATTTGTGGTTCATGTGAGTCCCGCCAGTGTTCCAATTATAAAGACAGCCAAGATATAATGTTATCCGAAGAGGTAGAAATAGAGGAAACTCTAGAACCGAGTGAAATAACAGGAAAAATAGAGGGAGAAGTAGAGCCCGAAGGAGTTGTTGGCGAGGACGATGTTGATGACCGAGAATTATCATTAGACTCATGTGACGGGGACTGGTGATTTACATGTTTATGTCATAACTTTAATATGCTTTTATATCGGGTGTTTTTTTAAATTTCACCTCATGGTAGGCTGTGGATAGTGTTTGTGAATGCGCCTTACTAAAAAATGTCAAAATTGACATAACCCCACTTTTTTAATAAAAATGGAAACTGCTCCAATCGGTTAATAGTGTCTTGATAAAGACAGCTCACTCATCTACGCCTAATTCATAGAGCCAAGCTGTCTTTTTCAAGACACTAGTAACTGATTGGAGAAGTTTCAATTTTTATTAAAAAGTGAGGTTATGTCAATTTTGACATTTTTTAGTAAGGCGCATTCACAAACACTATCCACAGCCTACTATGAGATGAAATTTAAAAAAAACACCCGATATAATTTTCTATAATAAATGAAATTTAAAGAAACTTTATAACTCTTTATTCCAAAAGCCTCAATCCGGATGGTTGAAAAAAAAGTTGCAACATTTTGCCGAGAATCTGCAAGAAATTGTTGGTGAGTATTATGAGAAAATATTCTTAACTCTTTGGAGATTATAGTTTTCGTTAGGAAAAACCTCATGTACTTCTGTACTTTGCCACATGTGCAAAACTGATTGAGTTTCGGGTCAATTGGTGGGGTCCATCCTGCTGTGATTAATCTTATGGTCTGCTTTCCTAATAGGTAGGTATAGCTTGAGCCGTTGAGCCCTTATATCCGAGAAAAACAAGACGCTCGGAAACATGAAAATCCTTAAAAATTATATGGTTTACGGCGTTTTTCATTTATGGCTCCGAGGATTTAGCCAGTGGATAGAATGTGGAGGCGCCATCTACAATTGGTTTTCACAGTCCAAAACATTGAAAATAATGTATTTCTAACACCCCCCATCTCAAATTTAGTAAAAAAAACTTGCATATTTTATGAGTCTCAAAATTTTGGATTTTTCAACCCGACTTTTTGCAAAAAATATTAATGTTGCGAAAAAAATCATAAGTACCATTTTTGTAGAGAATTAACTGGTCTTTAATTTTTATTTGAACAAAAAATCTCCAAGTGCCATATTTTGGGAGATATTCGCAGAAAACCGATTTTCTGTGTCTTTTGGGGCCTCCCCCCCCCCCTGTCGCACAATATTTTATGTAAACTTTGGGTCATTTTAAAGGGGGTGCTAAATGCCACCCATTAAATGGCAAATAAAAATGGTAACTAATTTTTAATAGGTTCGCCATTTTTTCCCCTTCATTTACTGGGCTAATCCCTGACATCCCACAAATGATTGTTCACATCGTTCAAGTTAGAGAATAGACCCCCAGAAGACAAAGTAAACACTGCAAAGTCAAAAGGGAAAACCTGGACGCTAGGACACTCAATAGAAGGGTCAAGGCCCCTGATGGGTCTACCAAACTCGAACCCGCGTACACGTATCTTATAAACGTTGACAGGAAAATCTGACCAAAGAGTATAAACATCTTTACCTGTGAAGTGGAAGTTCGACCAGACATTTCTCCAGTATTTCAATGCAAAAACTGTCTAAGGTTAGGTCACTCCAGCATTCATTGTAGGAGTAAGGTTAGATGTCCGAGATGCGGGGATAATCATGAGTCCTGTGAGGCACCTCCCACATGTGTACACTGCGGAAACAACCACCTAGCTATAGATAGGAGCCAATGCAAAGAATTCTCAAGACAGAAAAATATCAACGAATTAATGGCCTTCCAGAACATTTCCTTCTTCGAGGCGGCAAAGTTAGTCCCATCGTTGAGACCAGACAGGCGACCCTCCTTCCAGAGAGATTCCAACCAGTTTGCTTCGTTATTCAGAAATAATCCAGGAAGAACTTCCCCGGATAGAACGTACGGAAAGGTAGTAGGAGCAGAGGCAACGCAGATCGTCCCCGGAAAATGATCCGAGAATCCAGGCACTACGAGAGGAAGATAAGCAGATCACAACACCAGTATCCATCTCTCAGAGAGGACCAATATACGACAAGACAGCATATAAAGGTAACATAAACCTAGTTGAGGATAGCATGGAGCTTCCGCATATGCCAGACGTAGAAAATATGGTTAATTCACCCACTTTTGAAAAAGATATAAACATGATAATTGATAATGACAAGTTTGAAACTTTATACATGTCCCAAATAAATGTATTTGATAAAGGAAGTTAATTTCAAGTTAACTTCCCGGTAATTGTTTGTTTGCATGAGTAATAACGCTTTCTCATTTTTACATTGGAACATTCGTAGCTTGTATTCAAATAGAATAGATCTGATGCAACTTATTTTTGCAAATAACCCAAACGTGGTTCTCCTAAATGAAACATTTCTTAGGCCCTCATCTAGGTGTTACATAAAGGGATTCAACATAATTTATCATGATAGAAAGAATGGTTACGGCGGCGTACCTATCCTTATAGGTAAAAAGTGTAGGTTCAACCAGATCGACCTTTCCTCCCTGATATGCCCCTTCTCTTTACAATGCTTAGCGACAGAATTAGATTTCTGTGTTTGTTTAAGCATGTATGTAGCTCCCGGCAATCGCTTTCCGCAAGGGTTTCTGCTGAGATTATTCCGTCATATCGAAAGTAAAACTTTAAAACCCGATCTTATTATAGGCGATCTCAATGAAGAGCATCGATTGTGGGGTTCAGGGGCGATCAACAGGAGAGGAATTTGTAGACGCAGCAGGGATGGTGCTTCTCAGTGATGGCTCGGCGACACGCATGACCCATCCCGACGAGAACAAATCTGCACCAGACGTAGCCTTAGGCTGATCCTCCATTGGAAGCGTTTTCAAGCGACCAAGCGATTGGGCGTTGAGAGGCGACTTCGAAAAGGCGACCAAAACGCGACTGCGTTCCTCCTTTGGAGGCGACTATAACGCGCGTAGTGTGTGATTGAAGTTCCTACATGATGGATGAATTCGACGAGTATTACTTATGGGAGAACCCTTTTCTAAATAGGCTTTGATTTATTTCAAATCGACGCAAGTACTGGGTGAACCCTATACTAGCGAGAAGGCAACGGTTGGGTGAGTTCAACCACCTCCATGAAGAGTTGAAGGAGGAAAGAGAAAAGTTTCGTGACTACTACAGGATGTACCCCAATACATATGACTACATACTGAATACAATTCACTGTTAAAAGACAATCTTTTCTTATTGAACATTTTGAAAAACATATAGCAATTGCATTTTTTACCAAATTTTATGCATTTTTTGGATTTTTTTTTAAATGTTCGTGCATTTTTTTTCATTTTCGAGCATTTTAATGCGCATTTTTTTAAATTATACACGTGCATTTTTCCACCCTTTGGTAATATACATGCACGAGAAATGTGAATCACAACATCGACAAGACAGCCAAAATCATGGGGAAGGGGAAGTAGATCGCGCGTAGACAGGCGACCGATCCCATCCGAATGGGATCAGTCGCTCGTCGCCTCAAAACGCGAGTATTTCTTCGCTCAGGTAACGTGCAGTGGAAGTCTCCTAATGCACATTAACACAATGGGAATAGTTGCTTGTATACGGACGACTACGCGTAGTCGCTAGTCGCTCGAAAACGCTTCCAGTGGAGGACCGGGCTTATGCTCCCCTTCTCTGGCATCCAGACTACATTGGTCGGTATTGCAGGACAGCGGTTCCAGCGATCACCTACCAATTATATGTATATACAAGCCACATCTTCAAAAGGTCCATTCCTCCAGATATCTTGTTTGTTACTACAATGAGAAAATGGCAAACTGGGAAGGGTATTCCGAATTTCAGACGGTAACACAAAATATACAGACTTTGTTAGTAGTATTAATTCGGCAGCCGAAAAAAACTTTCCCAATTGGAAGGAGGTCATATCTATGGATCATTCTCAAAAATGTTGGGACGAGGAATGTTCACGGGCAATCAAGGAGCGATCGAACGCCATGCGCTCTTACCTTAAGGACTCTTCTGTCGAAAACTATATCAACTTTAGAAGAATTCGGGCTAAAACGAGACGAATCTTTCGACTTAAAAAGATGGATAGTTTCCAAGCTTTCTGTGAATCCCTAAATCTGCACTCCTCCTCAGCTTCCGTGTGGAGGGTAATCAGCGCATTTTCTAATGTTTTTTCAGAATCAAAGCATCATATTAGCCTCGAGGCAGACATTGCATCCCAAATGATTCAGAAACTTCAAAGTCCAGATGTCCAAAACCATCGGGTCCTCCCCAGATAAGGTTCGAAGTCCCATACCCATTTCAGCCAAAGCGAATTAAACCAGGTCCTTTACAGGAACAGGCAGTCTGCTCCGGGAAAAGATCAAATCACTTATCGTATGATTAAACACTTACCCATGCGATGGAAGGAATGGTGGTTAAACTTCTTCAATAATACTATGAAAGATCCTAAGTCATTTCCTATGGAATGGAACGAACAAGTTGTATGTATGATACCTAAGCCTGGCAGAAATTCTAGTAATCTATCAGGTTGGAGGCCTATTACACTATCCTCATGCGTGGGCAAAATTCTGAAGTCAATAATTAGGATCCGTATGGAATGGTACACAGAAGGAAAAAACTTGTTAAACCCTCTCCAATTGGGCTTTCGCAAAGGTAGGAGGATAAGGGATAATATCACATTATTGTATTCCATAATACCATCAGAGATAACCCTAGGCAGATCAGCTGTGGCAATTTTCGTAGATCTCACACCCGCGTACGACGTCAGAATGGACAAGTTTCAAAAACGGCTAACAAATCTCGAAATTCTAGCAGGTATTCTAGAAGTAGTCATGAATTCTGCGCACAAAGACGGGTTAACGTTATGGACCCAACTTCTCGTTCCCTAATAGGTCCTCTATTAATGTCACAGTGGGGGTTCCCGAGGGGTCTCCCTTGAGTCCACTGCTCTTCAATATGTATTGCAACGGAGTGGGGCAATTTTCATCCCAATTCGTGAGTTGCCTAGGTTATGCAGACGATTTCGTCTTAATTGGGAGAGGTAAGGGGACGCTAGAGATCATTATGAAGATCTGAAGCTTACATTAACGAGGATAAATGAATTTTTCCTAAGCCTTGGTCTAACTCTCGCTCCCGAGAAGTGCAAGGCCATATGCTTCCAAGCTAAAAGTAGATCTTCCCCTAGCGAACATATCATATTAGACAATATTCCACTGCCATGGGGAAAAGAGGTAAAATATTTGGGCACAATTTTTCACAACAATTTAATCAGGAACTCGCTAATTATGTCATCTTCTCTCAAGGCGATGAAAGGTGATCATCTCCCCGTTTCTACTTACTATATATAAGGCAATGGTACTGCCTCATCTAGATGCCAGTTCACAGATACTGGGCAAATGCTCAGAAGAATCTCTCAGGAAGCTGAATAGAATTCAATAATAGGCTCTTAGAGCGGCACTAGGCCTCAAGAGATCTACCCCTTTCCCCTGTATTTTATCTGAAGCGGGAGAAATTCCCCTCCAGTTAAGAAGAATATGGCTGTCTGCAAAGTAATGTTGCAGGCATTGTAATTGATGCTCAAGATGTACTTCCCGGCCATCAAGTTCAACAAGAACTGTTCAGAAATGTACTTGTAAATTTAAATTACGCGCTTGTCCGCGGAATGACTTGTGTATATTTTCCTGTTCTGCGGACGGAAAGAGGTGTTGTAAATTGTAAGTGTAATTATCGCAGTCAATAAAGTTAGTGAGTAGAAGAGGAGTTTAACATTACCAACCAATCCAACACGGAAATTTAACATGCGGTAGCAGAGCGTGGTTACGCGATTGATTGGTAAGGAAGCCAGCAGAAGGGAAGTCGAGAAGAGAGGTTACGGTAACACGTGGAAGCGAAAAGCAGAAGCAGCAGTCCGAAGAAAAAAACGAAGTAGATACTTTTCAAGTTCGTTGAAGATCAGAAGGATGATATGGTTGATGAAGTGGAATTGATATTACCCATCTTCGATGGAAAGGACTACAGCACATGAAAAAAGAAGAATTAACAACTTTCTTGAAAAGAAGAAGTGTAATCAAGTGATTGAAGGTGAGATGCCTGCTGGCGATAATGGAACTACGTGGGACGAGACAGACTTAAAAGCTATGAACTATATAGAGGGTGGTCGTGATATAACCTTACAAAAAAAAAGGTAATTGGTGACGATGAGTAGAACTCGTATACAAAAAAAAATCTGGTAAAAGTCTTTTCGTTTTCGAGATACAAATAATTGAAAGTTTGTTCAAAATTTGCTGTACGCCAATGAATTAATCAGGGCGAAAAAGGTGATTTTGGTTGTATAGTAACGGTAATCGGTACCTGTACCAACTAGTAAACTGAATGACATTTGTCAAATTCAATAATTTTGAATTTGCGGTAGAAATGAAGTTTACAAATCAAGAATATGCGGAAATACATTTACTCTACGGAGAAGCACGTGGCAAGGCAACAGCGGCTAGGCGACTTTACCGAGAGCGTTTTCCAGGAAGAGTTCTTCCCTCTTGTAATTCCTTCATTGAGGTACACCTACGTCTATGTGAAACTGGCTGTGTGGTACCTCAAATGCGCAATCGTGGACGTCACCGCCCTGACTTCGACATTGATGCTAAAGAAGCGATTCTAGATATCAGAAGAAAATCCTGGTGCGAGTACTCGACAACTCGCTTCCCAAGTTGGTGTTTGCCGATACGTTGTAATGCGAACTTTGCAAGAACAATTATTATATCCATATCATATCCAACGGGTGCAAGATTTAAACCCTCAAGATTATCCTAGGCGTATTGAATTTTGCCAATGGCTTCAACAGCAGCAGAACCGTAATAATTTAGTTTCCAGAAACATTTTGGTTTGCGATGAATCAATATTTTTTACACGTGATGGTGTAATGAATTATCATAGTGCACATGTATGGGCTGATGCCAATCCACATGCAGTTCGTCATGGCCTATTTCAATCACGTTTCAGCATAAATTTATGGGCTGGAATCTTCGATGAAAAATTAGTTGGCCCTTTTGAGTTGCGCCGAAGTATGAATGAAAGAAAATACCTTCGTTTTCTGCGCAATAATATTCCTCACTTGCTACTGAATGTTATGGAGGACATGGTTTTGGAAAGACGTAACCAAATTGGCTTCTTACATATGATGGGGCACTCCTCATTTCATTTAAAATGTACGCGACATTTTAAATCGCAGATATCCAAATCTCTGGATTGGCCGTAATTGTCCAATACGGTGGCCTCCCCGTTCCCCAGATTTAACCCCTTTGGATTTTTATTTTTGGAGTCACATGAAAAGTTTAGTGTATGATGTTGAAATAAACACAAAACACCAACTCCGGGAACGAATAGCAGACGCTGCGAACCACATACCCCATAATACAGCAATACTGAACGCTGTTTATGGCAATTGAAACATACGTACTCAAATGTGCATAAATGTCAACGGAAATCACATAGAACATTTGTTATAAAATTATTGTTCTAATTTAGCTTACAGTTTTTTTTTTTTTTCAATAAACACTGGTTTCCTTTTGTTAAGTATTTATTAAAGCCGATTTATAAACTTGACGTTGCTTTTGCCGTTTAAAGTTGAAATGGTTGTTTTTTGTTGAATACTGTGTTTATTAGTTGATTCTAACCTAAAACCACAATCATGATTATCCGTTAGTGTCTTGACCCATGAAATTTGCTATTTACTTACAAGCTGCAAACACAAACGCAAGTGAAGTCTTGAAAAAGATTGGTTTTATAGACTTCCTGTACAAAAATGATTATAAGAGACAAAATACATTGAAAACAAGAAAGGCGATGACATTTATTTTATGATATAAATAATAATTGACATGCAAACTGACAAGTAAATCACTGGCAAAAGAAAACATCTATCAAATTTGAAAGCAAATTGTCACGTGATTGTAACTAGGTAACTAACAATTAAATCTTAGTTAAATATGTATGTATTTATTTTTGTGGTCAGTGGCGTCAAATGAGTGTGGATAGGGGTAAATTTTTCTTCATAATTTTGGACCTACCAAATATGGGTTTTTCGGAATTGTTGGATCCTCCTAATGACCCAGAATTTTTTTGTAAGGTTATATTACGACCACCCTGTATGTATAGTGCATTATCAAACCGACACATGGAATTTATAGGAGAAGAAGACACCAGTTACAAAATTATTAAGAAGTTGGACAATATGTATATAAGAGAATCAACAGCGTTACAGATTTGTGTAAAACTTTAAACGGGAAGCGTTTTCAATTTGGGTGAATATTCGGACATCTACTTGCAAACTGACGAACTTGGGTTCCTCGGATGAGGAACCCAAATCTAAAACAACCCTTGCTAAACCCGCCGCCGTTGCCGTCGCAAAGGACAGCAGTAGCGAAGAAGATTCCTCAGATAAAGAGCTCAAGAAAACTGCACTTGTGAAGACGATGCCGAAGTCGATGCCAGCGTCGAAAAGAAAAGCTAAGGGTTCCGATTCATCGGAAGATGAGAAGCCCGCAGACAAGAAACCTGTCATGGGCGTCATTAAAGCTGGCAGTTCGTCAGATGATTCTAGCGAAGAGGAGGAGGAGGAGAAGGAAACTCCAGTGAAAGAACCGCCTGTCGTCGCACAGAAGAAAACTGAGGAGAGTAGTTCTGAGTATTCGAGCAATGAGTCGTTAGCAGAAAGAAAGACGAGAGCTCAGATGGTGACAGTAGTGAAGAGGAAGAGACGACTAAGAAGAAACCTGTGGCCTCAACAACGGATAACGTACACATCATCCACCGCAAAAGTTAAACCAGTTCATCGAAAAAATATATCTCCTTTTTTCCAAATCCAGCAAGAGATGGGAATTAGTAAAGGATAAATTAAAGATAACCTCAAAATAGTTTTCTGATACAAGATGGGAAAGCAAAATTGCTTCAGTGAAAGCTATATTATTTCAGTTTGATGATATTATCGACTGTATAAATAATCTGCGAAATCAATCTGAAGATGCAGATAATTTTTACGATTGCCAAGCAATTGTAACTGAAATGCTAACCCTGAAATTTATTATCTCGATACACGTGTGATACGAAATATTAAACCGCGTCAATAACATAAGTCGCTATTGACAATTTGCGCAATTTTTGTGACTGGATAAACAAAATTTCGGGAAATAGGCGCTAACGAATGTACTGCAAAAGTCTACGAATTCATAGAAAAGAGCAGTTGTGAGATGCCAATGACAGTTAAAGAGTTAACGGTTTGCAACAAAAAGACAATGTTTAATTATGAAGCTCTAGATGAGCCTATCGATTCCACTGAAAGTAGATTCAGAATTGATTTTTACTTTCTCAAATGGGATACCCATATAATAAGCCCCACCCCGAAGGGGGGTCTCATGTACAGGATCATGATCATGACCGGAGGTCGATCGATCGTACGAGCCCCCCCTTCGGGGTGGGGGGACGTCGCCGTCGCCGCCGTCCAGGGAACCGAAGGTTCTATAAATTACCCAGAATAAAAGGTGGACCGCAGACCATTGCAAGAATGTCTTCAAGAGATCGTTCCGGTGATCGTTCGGGTGCAAGCGCACTTCTTGCGGCCATAGCGAACAACGAGCCCTCATCTTCGAGAGATATTCCACCACCACGTCGGTCAACTTCGAGTACTGGATCGACGAGTGAGTTCAGTTGGTTGGAGGATCTTCTCGATTGTAATGTAAGTGTAAATTTAGTTTCAGATCAAGTAGTATGGGATTGGAGTGTATGCCGGGAGATCGCGGCGACCCGTATGCCCCCCATCGCTCCCGGTGAATCTCGCTGCATCTTGTGGTCCAAACCCTTAACGCCCTTGGAAGCTTTGATTTCTGTTCCGCCACCCGTTCGTCGCTTGGTAGCCAGCCTCACATATGCTGGAGAACCACCAGAACTGTGGCGGAAGCCACCGGACTCGCTCATTAATCATTTCCTGTGCGGCGACGATGCTTATAATTGCAGTGGTTTTTACCACTTGGTGGGTCGCGAACCCGGCCTAGTGTGGGAAGAATATCGCCACCATATAGTATGCGAGCTATGTTACAGATGAACCTGGGCAGAACATCGTAAATCGAATATGTCGTGCCTTTGATGAAATAGCATGTTATTGGATTCATACACATGGGAGAGGGCATTTGCACTGCTTTGAATGTGGTAATGACTTAATCAATCTAAATCCCTGTCCGATGTTTACGAATCCGAATATCGCACATATGACTTTGTACTGGGAGAGTATGCATACCTATCAAACAATGTAATTCTATTACAGTATACGGATCATGGAAGCGCCGGAGGAAGTGTCGGAGACCTGTCAACTGGACTGTCTAATGAATTTTCTCGAGTTGATTTGGCCACCCCAGGGCCTTCTTTTGACGACCCTTCAATGCCTCATCGATATGACGAGTGTGGTGTGTCAGAGAGAAACCAACTTGGCCGCCAAACGCATCTGCAGGAATTTTTCAACACATTCACAGAAAATTCAGAAACAACAGAAAACCAACAATTCGGAGATATCACGGCATTCCTACGAAGAATTCAAATGTCTCTTAAAGGACAACGACTCATTCACGACGTGGTGCCAAACGTCACTCGTACTAGCCTTTAGTCACCCCGTATAACATATTATCATTATCATTATTATCTTATACAACGTATTTTTTATTTTTTTATGCCATGTAATTTTCTTATTCCTTCAGTTCTATTTGTTTTGTAAATATATATCAATGTAAAGGAAGTTTATCGTATCCTTCAAGTTATTTTCCAATTTCCATTTAAAACATTATTTGACATTATTTAAAACAAACTCCATTACCTCTTCTTACTTTATATACGATAAACTCTCTATAAAAATTTATATCATTATTCATTCATGTTCACATTATTATAATCTAGTAGCATTAGGAAAAAAATGGCCATAACAACGTTTAAACAAAAAATGTCAAGTTTTGTTTTTCTGAATTTCGACAAGTTGTATTCAGGGGGTGGGAACTGATATACGCGCACTTGGTCGGGTAAAGTCACTAGATATATAAAGTAGCGCAATTGGTAAGGACAATGTGTTAGACAGAGAAAACACTATTTGGAATCAAAATGGCGGAGTTACAGTTGTCAAACGCTTGTCAATTGCCATTTTAAGGTGTCACGGGTGGAAGTTCAAGTTCAATCGTAATAAATAAAACGTTGCCATTACAAGTTTTCGTTTTGATTTCTTCTAACAAATTTTACAAACTACTCCACATACAGTGAATGCAAATCATTTTGGTTTTTTCTCATTTCATGTCATGTCAAACATGTCATTTTTTTCAAAGATATGCAACCAAATAGCACCATTTGTCAACATTTGAATTTACCGCGTAATTTTGGAATCAAAATGGCGGCCGAATTGCGCTACTTTATATATCTAGTGACTTTATTGGTCGGGCAATTTCCTGCGCCATCTGGCGTAAATGATAAAAAATAAAAGCGAATGTTTGAATTGTATGTCAAGAGGTGGCACCACGTCCGATATTTAAGCCGTATATACAATCAGGGTAGCCGTGGCAGGCATGACAGGTTCGCGTCAGCTCATAGCGTCAGATGTCAGATCGTCAGATCACATGTCAGATTTCTTTACTCAGGTAAGACTATTTGTGAATTTTGTGATGACGAAGAAGTGTTCAGTTCCTGGATGTGATGGTGAAGATACCAGAAGGTAGGAGCATTTTAAATCATGAGATAAAACATTCTAAAGGAGTTATTCAGAACTTGTTACTTGTTACATATGGTTTATAATACGATGTGATTTGTATAGGCTATCATTTCCTGTGGATTTAAACACTCTGAAGATATGGCTGGAACGCATCAACGACCCGAGACTGTCGGCAATGAACCCGACCCAGCTGCGCCAGGAGTGCAGGGTGTGTTCCAGCCATTTTGAATCGGATTGTTTCACAGGAGTAGCCGGCCGCCTGCGGCAATCGAGTGTGGCCTTGCCCACCAAAAACTTAATAGGTATGATTATTTTCAGTTCAATTTATCTGCAGTGATTACGGCTTTTTTGTTCAGGTTATACTAATAGATCCCCTGAGGACAGATTTTCAAGATTTACCCCGCCTAGGAGAGCTGCATCACATATCATTATTGGTAATTATTTGATACCTTATATTATCACATAACTTATTTTCATTGAATTGAATTGCTATAATAGGAAACGTTGATGTAACTCAGCAGAGCAGCCTCTCTCCACGGAAATTATCTGTAATACCTCCTAACAGGGTATATGGAAGAAAGAGGCTGTTCAGCACTGGCGAAGACGAACACCCTGGGCCATCATCAAGAATTCAACAACCAAAGAGTACGTATACCACAATCAATTTTAAGTCATACATTTGTATTTTTGAATCTATTCAAAGGCTATTCATTCGTAAAATGTATCTTTCAGGAAACAACCAATTGCGGCCTATAATCGCGGAACCTAAAAATAAATCAAGGAAGGCATAAGAAAAAAGTAACTTAGAATTAAGTTGCGCGATGTATAGTTTAAAGAGAAAAGTTAGGCGACTCGAAAAGAGTCGTCTAGCTGCTAAACAGAAGTTTAGGATGCTTAAGAACAGTAGGGCATATAATATTTTACAAAATGTTAATGAAACCACTGTTAAATTATTCGAATGCCAAACGCGCAAACAAAAACATTTACCGCAAGGTAGACGCTACAATTTTAAGTTTTCCATCCCGCAAAACTGTGTCATCTCTTGTGAGAGAAGTTAAATTTCAATGTGGCATTAACGCCCACATGTTTAACACTTTGCGGGATGCAGTCCAAAAACTTAAACTGATAGATAGGAACTGCATTTTGATGTTAGATGAAATGTCCTTACGCCCAGGTCTGTCGTATGACGCAGTTAATGGTAAGTACGATGGTGTCGTAGATTTTGGGCATGAAGATCGTCGACCTTCATTTGCCGATCATGCCCTAGCTTTTATGCTAAAGGGATTACACATGAAATGGAAGCAGCCTATTTGTTACTATTTTTGTGAGAACTCTACGCCTACTGCAGTCTTAGTTCGGCTAATTAAATTAGTGGTTTCAGAGGTTCGTCAGACTGGTCTTGAGGTTGTTGCTACAGTATGTGACCAAGGAGCGACTAACTCTGCTGCCATTCGATGTCTAATGCGAGATACGGAGATGTTCTGTACCAGAAATATTGTTGAAAATAGGCTTCAGGGTTATTTCATTGATGGAAAAGAGGTAGTACATTTCTTTGATGTCCCTCATTTAATGAAGGGCATCAGAAATGGATTGCTTGCCAGAAACCTCCATTTCAGACACGATGACAAAGATAAAGTCGCTTCTTGGCAGCATATACTGGATGTATATCGCATGGAGAGTGGGACAATATACAACATGATCCCGAGGGTGACTGACGAACATGTGATCCCTGAGAAAATTAAGAAAATGCGGGTGAAAAATTGCACCCAAGTTTTCAGTCGATCTATGGCTGTAGCTATAAATGCCAAGGTAGTATCATCTCCATCAATCCCCACTCATCCCCATCACATGTGCCCAGAAGCTGCTGACACTCGCGACCTTATCTTTTTCTTGGATCGTCTCTTTGACAGTGTCAATGGGCATTTGACGACTCCTCCAGCTGGTAAGACACTGAGAAGTGTGGTGACCGTAAAATCTCCTCATGTATCATTTTGGACAGCCGCTCTACCCATTCTACATTCCATGTTTTTTGCATTTCCTCCACCTGATCGCAGCCGATTCATAACACCATCCATCACCAATTTTCGTTTTACACTCCGTTGTTTCTTATACACATGGAACATGTTGAAGAACAGGGGTTTTCAATATATGACCCCTAGGTCTTTCAACCAAGATCCTATAGAGAATTTTTTCTCACTGATAAGAAGCCACGGCGAACCGGTGGCGAACCGAACCGAAATCCCCACATGTTCATCTTTTCAGAGTTCATTCACATCACTCATTATAACTAATTTTATGGCATCACACTCTCCTTTCGCCAACTGTGAGGAGGATGACTCACTGGGTGCTCTTGGCACTTTCAAACAGTTTCTGACCGCAGAGCCTGTACGCAGGGAAATTTCGTCAGACATTCCTTTCGGTCTTCCATCTTTTGTCGCCCCTAACATCCCTGGTGCTGATGCTTTTAATGAAGGTAAGGACTTTGCAACACCCTACGTAGCGGGAGCCTTGTTGCGAAATGTTCGGAAGAAAATCACATGTTCGTCTTGTTTAGAAATTTTGCTGTCAGATCACGATATTCCACAGAATATTTTGATTCGGGAGCGGACTTTCGACAGGGCGAATATGGTGAACCCATCTCGACTATACAGTCGTGTATTTCACGACTTTTCGAAGTAGGTATTTAAAGTCCTACCTTCATTAATTCATCTCACAGGCATTCCGAGCAGAATCACTGCCATTGTCGGTACCGACATACTGGCAGAGGTGTTCTGCTTTGAGCACAAGCAGCTTGCTAACACCTTATCTGCTGAGGCATTAAAGTTTTTGCTGTTCCACTTTGCCACAGTCTGCAACAGACTTTTAATTGGCAAAGATTTGAGGCACAAAGACCTTAATGCCTTAACAAAGAAGGCATTTGAAAAATTTGCTAGCCGGCGACGTTATACCCCCTTTACATGCAGCCATTGCCGCTGCTACTCGCGCTGTCCGTTGTCCTGCCCTGAATAATTCCAGGCCAACTTTTGAAGCATGCAACTATTTAAATGCAGCCACTGCGGCTGCTACGCCTGCTGCTCGCTGTCCTGCTCGCAGTATTCTCCCTGATTCTCCTGATGGTAGTCAGCTGAAAGGACAGGACAGCCGGCAGCATGTAAACAGACGTTACCGCTCGTGCTGCCGCTCGTGCTGCCAATCCTTTGACTTCCGTGCGAAATACCGCCACTGAAGGGAGCATGCGGCAGCGGCAGTGGCATGAGCAAAGGCAGCGCGAGCGACGCGTTTACATACTCGAGCTGCCCACTTCCCTGCCCAATTCCCTGCTCACTGCCAGGGAAGTGAGCTGCATGTAAAGGGGGTATTAGACCATAAAGAAGGCCGGCGCCCATTTACCGGTAACGGGTCAGCACGGACACTCTGCTACGATCGGCAATGTACAATTCTTTATACCCCCTTTACATGCAGCTCACTTCCGTGGCAGTGAGCAGGGAATTGGGCAGGGAAGTGAGCAGCTCGAGTATGTAAACGCGTCGCTCGCGCTGCCTTTGGTCATGCCACTGCCGCTGCCGCATGCTCCCTTCAGTGGCGGTATTTCGCAAGGAAGTCAAAGGATTGGCAGCACGAGCGGTAACGACTATTTACATGCTGCCGGCTGTCCTGTCCTTTCAGTTGACTACCATCAGGAGAATCAGGGAGAATGCTGCGAGCAGGACAGCGAGCAGCGGGCGTAGCAGCCGCAGTGGCCGCATGTAAATAGTTGCATGCTTCAAAAGTTGCCCTGGAATTATTCAGGGCAGGACAATGGACAGTACGAGTAGCAGCGGTAATGGCTGCATGTAAAGGGGGTATTAAGGTCGATTGCACCAAAGTATTTAAGGACACCATAACCTTAATGGTCCCTTAAGTTTGAAAATCGCATATCTTTTTACTGAACGGGTGAATCCTTTTGAAATTGCAACGGTATGTTTTTAATAGTAAATTATATTCATGGACGAAGTTTTATCAAGTTCTCATCGTTTTCACTTATACTTTTACTTCAGCCATAGACTGCATTAATGAAGAAAGCACATTGACCATGAGATCGAGCTTCATCTCGTCGTCCGTCTGGTCCGTTCCGGAATATAGGGCCATGGGCGCCGGGCCCAATAGAATTGGGATCGACTCATAAAGGCCATAAAGTATCATTCACATATGGAGTACTGTGGTTGCACTGTAGAAACAGTGCAGTTGAAATGACAGCTTCGTCGTAGAAATCCAATGCGTACCTACATTATTTACAATCGTATATACTGGATTTAGTAGGGCAGACAGTTAAAAGCTTGCTTTTTCTTTACACTCCTGTTCCAGTTTTTTTTTTCTTGTTAAAACGTCGATGTGAACGTTGTAGTTGCCATACACGGGATTATCTTTTTACAATACTACCGCACTAAACGTAGAACTGATGTACTCATTATGTGAAAAAGTTGTACTGGTTAGTCGTTTTGAGTAAAATTCGCTCATATTGTCGTTTTACTATATCAAATGTATAATAATGTCATTTTTTGAAAATTTTTCCTATGTACTTCCTTGCGAGAAATTCAAGGGTCACTGTTATGGCTCCGCCTGTTGTGCGTGAAACATTATTGATAGTCCTATTTCTATTCCAATTTCAATATGGTACATTTTGTAAAATATTATTTGACTTACTTTTAAATTTTATATTTGATCCGTTTTCAGAAATACCGTTTAAATTTTGACCGGTTCATGCAATATCCATAAACCCATTCATGTGCATTGGCGAGGTCATTTTCCTCGCACATAGTTCAAAACGTTTTCTGTTTGTTTTATTATTACTTCATAATGAGAGAAGCTACTCTGCATTACTTCGTTTTTAAACGTTTCTGAACTTATCTCCAATTCACATACCTTACATAATATAGCATGATACCTACATGCTAGAACCTCTTTCCCCAAAAAGATTAAAAACAATTTTAATATTGTCGCGACCGAATTAAGCAGGCGAGGTCATTGTAATTTCCGCGAGTTACAGACCTGCAATTACAAGTCTTTCAATTAATAGCTGTTTTCGCGGAGCCGATCCGGAACACGTTCGGGATATGCGCGCATGCGCACTTTAAAATCAGCCGTTCGCGGAGCAAAAAGTTCACCCTCCGGATTAAAAGTTCCGTGTTCGCGGATCACGTTTGTTAACCTATGGACTAATTCAGAACGCGTTCGACAGATCCTTGGATGAAGGGAGGGATAGTTTATTCAGAGCGAATCATAACCTAGAACTTTGTTGTCAGTTGTCATTTGGGCATTTTCCGGAAGTAACGCAAGAAAAGGTAGCAGGTAAACATGTATTTAAATTGGAATATCGATCGATAAACCACTGAAAAACTTATTTATACAGAACAAGTTTATAACAAAGAACAATTATTCTGAAGTTTGTCCGAAGTGCGTTCGCGGAGTTCAAAATTTTGAATTTGCCCGGAGCTAAATCTTAAACGCGCTTGCGCCATGGCATGAGTTCAGTTTATGCTCTGAATCTATTTGGGATTCTCTCCGCGAAAACACCTATTGCTCCGCGGTTATCAAACTTTAGTTCACCTGTAATTGCAAATTTTCATACAAGTCATTTCCGCTTCTCGGATATCGACCTTAGCGACAGGTTCACTAATTAATCAAGTAAATACAAGTGCTAAATCGTCTATTCGGCAATCTCTACGAGTTCAAGAGCCCGCCGAATACGCGATTGGAAAATTATAAATTCAAAGAGCAGTATCGATCGTGGTTTTTTTGTCTTTTGGCTTTTTGGTCGCCAGTTAGTGAGTGGTTCGCCAAGGGTCGCACGTCCGACGTCTGTCCTCGCCTCCCCGAAAATAACCATGTAAGAGCCCCTTCCTTTATGTAACATTTTTCTTGCTTTAACTTGTCATTTTTATTTTGTTCTCGTTTTGTTTTCATTTATTCTTTTTTTTCTTTTATTACTTTTTTCCACATCCCCTGTATTTAACCTCTGAAAATAAATTTATATTTCCCGAACTGATTTCTTTTCTCCACCTCGAGCTACCCCCTAGCACGCTCTCAGGGTGACTTCATCCCCTGGACGCGACAATATTTGATTTGGTTTCAATTATATTTAACACGATAATGGATGAAATGAGACTCCTTCAATTCGATGTTCATTGGAAATACCTCTCAAAAACATTATTTGTAACTCTTATGTTATGGACAACGAATGTGTGTTAGTACAAGAACTGTTCCTATGTCATTGTAGCCTTTTTAATAACCTCAACTTCTGTTCTATTAGGCATTTACCAGCTCTTTGTTTATCTATTTTTGCATGTGTCTTGTTTGGTTTAAATTGGGTTCAATATGGTGCAGCTAACAACCTTGAAACACTTTAGAAGTCTGTTGGTTTATGATTCTACTGCATGTGAAGTTTAATTTGTTCACGAGGCTACGATTTCTACGATGAAATGGTTATCCGGCTTCAAGCTTCCAAGTGCCACCTTCAAATTCTTCTGTTACATTGGCACTGTAACAGAATGGACCTGTAAACTGTAATATATAACAGTATCCATAGATTAACTTAAAATTTTCGAAATGAAAAGAAAAAAGTCGTTCTAAAGTGTTTTTTCTTCTTCTTGTAAGAACGTACAAAGTGAATTGTACATAGTACAAAGACACCCTAGTCCGTCATATAATTAACTGAAATAAATAATCGATTAACATTTTCATGAAAAATCCTTTTTTTTTATATATGTATTTTAGAGGAGACGTAGCTGGCTGGAAGGGCCGGAGACGGATCGACGGATCATTCTTTGTAACACCTTCCTGTCGACACGTTGTATTATCGAAATATATTTTGTTAACAACTTCATTTACTTTTTTAATCGATAGTTGATTACAACGGTTAACTACATTTTAAAGGGTCTGCCAACTGTTCCAGGGTCTATCATTAGTCGTTACATAAATGATTTTATGTGCATGTCGTTCATCCAGCAGAAAATAAAATTACATCTCAAAATGTAACATTTACCAGTTTCATGCATACCTCACTAGCTAAATGATTAATATTATGGGCATGACATAAAGTAATACCATTATTTCTTTTCGAACGAACACATACTTAACATTTCTTTAAGCTTTTGTAAGGGTTCTAACAAATCGTGTTTCTTTTTTGTCTTTCTGGATGAATGATATAATAAATTATGTTTCAGTGATATATTGTAATAATTGGGTAGTTACTTTTTTGTATGAATTTTGTCAAGTGCATTTCTTAATATACATTACCTTATACTTATTGTTGCTAATTGAACGAAAGTGTGAAATGGTCCGTCTTGTCGAACTTGTAGTATTTGTAGTTTCGGTGTCCTGGTGAAGTTGCTTTTTACTTACTCAGGAGCTTTCTTGGGTCTTGACTCCTCGCTTTGTGTTGGCGATGAAGTCTGTGTAGTATTTGTAGTCTCGTTGTCCCAGTGAAGTTGGTTTTGACTTACTCAGGACTCTTCTTGGGTCGCTGGACTCGAAGGGCTCGAAGGACCATGAACGAAAGTGTGCAATGATCTCTAGAGAAGTGGACTGTATGTAGATATCTCTCGTAACTCGTGGGTGGCTGCGGAGATAAATCTTGTCTCCAGGTTGTAAGGCTGAAGACGTTCTTGTAGATGGAGATCAGGGCGTGTCGTGATCTCCTTGAAGTTCTTGAAGTTCTCGTAGGTTCTTGTAGTTTGGAGAGAGGACGTTACGTACTCTCCGGGTTGAAGTTTTGTTAGGTTTTAGGTAGTCAGGTTAGGTGGCGTGAAGAAAGATCACACACACTGTCGTTAATGAGCATACGTAGTATACTGATTTATTGTACCAAAATTCGGGGTTTTTATACAGATTGATTTTACATAGGTTAAATACGATTTTATTGTTTTCGTTACCTTGTACCCAGCTGACTTTCCGTTATCATATTACCGAGATGTTGTGTTATGCTTAGTCAGCTGAGTTGAACTTGACCGCCGCACGTTTATTCGTAATTGTTTTCCTTTAGTAACGTGAAATGGTCGCTAATGTTATTGATTCGTGTGCGAATGTTAAATTAATTTACTGATGTTATCTATAACAATCCTTCATCTAGTTTATGACTTGTAAAATCCCTGTACCCAATTACTTGTAAAATCCTTGTACTCAATTAATTATAAATATACTGTCGAGCTACTAAAAAACAAACAATAATCCAATAATATTGTTCACATTTATTCTCGCTCTTAATTATGAATGATTTTTCTGTTTTGTAAGACAACGCGTATTAATTTCAATGTAAAAAGTTCCCTAAAATCGGTTACAATAAATTATAAGTTCTTCACCTAAAATTCCTTTAAATAATGTTGACGTAAGCGTCAACACTAATTATTTACATTATAGGTAACGCTTCAGTTGACTATTGTCTCTTTCTAAATGAAGCAATTTCAACACGAAAAATATTTAATCGTAATCTAGATAATGGACGATCGGACGATAGACTCATTTTCAACCAATTAAGATTTGTGATTATCTCGATTACAGTTAAATATTTTTCGTTTAGAAATTGCTTTGTTTATGATATAAATAAAAACATTAATTTCAAAATTCCCGCGCATTCCTGTTTAAGGATGACAGGTTTCTTTTTGCCAATCTAGCCTTTAACGCCGGTTTTTACGCTAGATGGCGCTGACACGGACCAATTTCGCAGTATGGGAGTAGGCCATCTAGAACTATATGGGTGATCTGTGGTTGTATTAAACGGTTCCTCAAAATAAAGATTATAGAACACAACGAGAACTTCAAAATAATTTCGAAAACTGGATCCATCACAAGATTGGTGTCAGAAGTGTGGGATCTTCCAGTAGTGGACACAGTTCCAGTTTGGTAACGGATCCGAAGAACTCTCCAAGAAGTCAGAAGATCACCTACAACACAACGAGGAGGCTCCAGAGGCTCAACCCAACCCGTTGCAGTCGTCTTAGAGGTGTCGCTGTCCCTTCTACGAGTTCCAAGTGAGGTCTAAATCTTCGAATCGACTCAACTCCTCTAGATCAACCCCAGGTCGTCAGAACCGACTTCGTGAAGCAAGGCGTAATTATTGTTTTATTGCAAGTACGATACTATGGCCCTATACCCAACTGAACAATTAAAATCTGTCAACGTAGCAGAATCGTCCGAATCATCACCAATATCCTTAGATTCAAATACTAAAATGTCAATTTCATTAGAAATAGCAGAAAAAATGCTTATTCGCTTTGACGGGAATAAAGACAAATTTTATGAATTCATTGATAATTGTGACAAAGCCCTCACCTTGGTCAAACCAGAATATAAAAATATTTTATTCGCTATTATTGAAACTAAACTTACCGACAAAGCTAGAGCAATTACTCGAAATCGCACCTTTAAAGATTGGGACGAATTAAAGAAATTTTTATTAGATGCCTATTCTGAAAGGAGAACCGATGGACAATGGCAATTAGAGTTACACTCTCTACGCCAATTAACAACTGAGAATGTCCTGTCATTTGCCAATAAAGTTGAAAACTGCTATATAAAGTTGTTAAATAATCTAGACCCTAACCTTTCAAAAGAGGCAAAAACTGCTTGCACAAATTTGTTAAAGAATCAGGCTCTCAGTGTTTTTATAAGAGGTCTCAATGGTAATGTATCAATGCTAATTAAGTCACAAAAACCAGATTCTTTAGAGGAAGCAATAGCACTTGCTTTGGCTGAAGAACAAGAACAATTATCAAAAAACGTTATCAAAAAAAATTATCAATTGTAGGTTTAAAACAGATAATCGAAATATCTTTCGAGTCTTTCGAGTCAAGTAGAAATCGAACCGATTGTTATACCTCCACGCACAGAGAAAATCATTAAAATCGGTATAAAGAATACAGAAACTGTATTAATAGGTATTTTGTCCTAATTTAGAATTATTAGATGGTGTTCAAGCCTAGTCAAAGTAAATGATAATCATGCTTTAACGTCAGTTTTAAACACAACAGAAAAATCCGTGAGAATAAATCGACTAGAGATATTTTTAGATCCAATTGAAGAAAATTTGAACGTCGGAATGAATCGAATTTCCAAAAATCTCATTGAAAATTCCAATTCTGATCGATTAAATAATATCAGAGAACTACTCAGGGTCTCACATCTTAACGAAGAAGAAAGGAATTCTTTATACGAAATCTGTGAAAACTTCAATCATATCTTTTATCTAGAAGGCGATAATCTTTCGTTTACAGATGGAATTAAATGTACCATTCCTACATCTTCAGATATCCCTATCCATGTTAAAACCTATCGATATCCTGAAATACCTAAACAAGAGGTAGAAAATCAAGTTTCGAAAATGTTATCAGAAAATATAATCGAGCCCTCATCTTCTCCTTGGAATGCTCCTCTATGGGTAGTACCTAAAAAGATGGACGCGTCGGGTAAACAAAAATGGAGATTAGTAAAGTTATCCATTACCGTCGACTTAACGATATTACAATAGGTGATTCATATCCATTACCGAATATTACTGAAATTTTAGATCAATTTGGTCATTCAAAATACTTTACGACTTTAGACCTTACATCAGGATTTCACCAAATAAGTATGGATCATAAAGATGCCCCGAAAACAGCTTTTTCCACTCCTTTCGGACATTATCAGTACAAACGTATACCTTTTGGTTTAAAAAATGCCCCTGCAATTTTCCAAAGATTAATGAATACAGTACTAGCAGATATACAAAATTATAGGTGTTTTGTTTATTTAGACGACATCGTAATTCATGGTGACACGCTTGAAAATCATAACAAACGATTAGTAGAAGTTTTTGATAGATTAGATTGTAGTGCGCCGGTATGTATTTTGCAGGTGTGCGGTGAGTGGAACAAGCGCGCGCGGTCGTCACGGGAACAAAAAAAACAAGAGGGGAGAGTTTTTCGGAGCAGCGGAAGACGGGGTCTGATCTGGCAGCACGAGGAGGAGGGAGCGGCGTCTGGATGTAGATGAAAAATCCTGGAGCCTGGGTGCTGTGTAGGGGTTGTTTTCCTTGTTGGAGGTTCGAGGGCGAGCAGGGGGCTTTCCCGAACATTGGCCGGTATCGCCGGGCGGAGGAGCCAGATCCTGTGCCACAGAAGGGCACGGTGGGCAGCGGAGGACCGGAGTCCATGGTGTTGGAGGAGTTGGGAGAGTTGTGAGCTTTTCATATGTGTTAACCGAGACGCGGCCTGATTTTTAAATAGAAATATAGACCAACACTCTTGTGTATTTGTACCCCCCCTAAATTTGTAAATTTGGAGTTCCCGGACGGCGTCAGTGTGTCGTCGCCAAAGGGAGACCACTACAAGATCGATTTAACTTAAAAATCCAACCAGACAAATGTGAATTCCTTCGCCGTGAAGTAATGTACTTAGGTCATATAATCACTGAAAATGGTGTTAAACCAGGTCCAAATAAAATTCAATCCGTAGAAAGTTTTCCTATTCCTAAGAACACAAAAGACATTAAAAGCTTCCTAGGATTAACTGGATATTATAGGAGATTTATTAAGAACTTTAGCATGATTACTCAACCTATAACAAAGTTATTACGAAAAAATCAAGAATTTTTATGGTCAAGTTCTCAACAAAAAGCCTTTGAACAATTAAAAACATTTCTTTGCTCAGAACCAATACTACAATATCCGGACTTCTCAAAACCATTCATACTGTCTACGGACGCTAGTAACTACTCTATATGTTCAATTTTATCACAAGGAGAAATTCCAAATGATCTTCCAATTTCATATGCTAGCAGAACATTAAATAAAGCTGAATCAAATTATAATACAACCGAAAAATAACTTCTTGCTATTGTATGGAGTGTGAAGCATTTTAGGCCTTATCTATACGGTCGTGAATTTTTTATTTATACTGATCATAAACCTTTGACTTGGTTATTTAATGTGAAAGATCCTATTTCACCACTAGTCCGGTGGTGCATTGCTTTAGAAGAATACAATTATAAAATCATTTATAAACCAGGAAAATTTAATCAAAACGCTGACTGTTTAAGTCGTCCTCCTTTGTCATTCCATAATACATCCTGTGAAAATCTCGAATGTGCTAAAATCCTCCCTAATCTCTTATCGAATGCAACCATAAACCAACTCAACACAAACGATAATACTGATAGTTATGAAGAATTTTTACATGAATCTGAGAACACTTTAATAACAAATAATAACATTGAAGAAATAGGACAAAAGATCACACAATTTAAGGATAATGTAATAATTCCAATTTCTACTGACTTAGAATTTACAGAACCATTTCAAAAGGATATCAAAGAAATAATTGATCATTCTAAAGAATTGTCTTCAAAAGAACCTAAATTAAACGATACAATTTGTTTAACATTTAACAATAAAAAATTCTATTATGTCTTTTACAAGATAAACTATTGGGATAATTCGACCTACGAAGATATATTTAATTCCTTAGTCAAATTGAAACTACAACTATTGAAAGACCAAATTTTGAATATTAACATGCCTAGGATTAAAACCAGATATGATAAATTAAATTGGAATAAAATTCGATCAATGATACGATATATTTTTAGAAAAACTAACATATCAATTAAAATATTTCATGATATTTTAATACACCCTAATCCTGATGACATCTTAAAAATCATTGAAGAACAACATTCGAATGTCACTTCAGGACATTCTGGATTTCATAGAACGTATAATAGGATAAAGTAAAGTTACAAATGGCCTTCGATGAAATCTGATTTATGAAAAATTTCATAAAGTCGTGCGAGTCTTGTCAAAGATATAAGTTGGTTAGGAAAAAGACAAAGAAACCTGTGGAGATCACTACAACTAGCAATGTTCCTCTCGAGAAAATATTCTTAGACATTGTAGGTCCTTTGACTCTAACAGAAGATGGTAACAAATATATATTAACACTACAAGATGATTTAACTAAATTTTCCCAAGCATATCCTAATCCGGATCATGAAGCTTCCATTATCGCTGATAAATTAGTTCGAAATTTTATTTGTAAATTTGGAAAACCCGAAATAATAGTCACTAATCAAGGAAAAGATTTTACTTCCATATTGTTAACTCAAGTTTCTAAATTATTCAAAATAAAAAGAATAAATTGCACAATCTATCATCCACAGTCAAATGCAGCATTAGAACGTAGCCATGCAACTCTAGCTGATTACCTGAAACATTATATAAATGACGATCAACGCGACTGGGATCAATGGATCGATTTCGCAATGTATTCATATAACACAACACCTCATACTTCCACAAAATTCACACCCCACGAATTGATGTTTGGAACTAAACCAGTACTTCCTAGCAGCATTCTCAAACCACCGGAGTTTAAGTATACTTACGACGATTACTTAGATGAATTAACTTTCAAATTACAAAAATCACAGGAAATAGCACGTAAAAATTTAATAGACACAAAACAAGTGAATAAACAAAAATACGACAAGAAATTAAAAAATGAAAACTTTTCTGTAGGACAATATGTTTACGTCTTAAATAATAATGTAAAAAGAGGTCAGAGTAGGAAATTAACACCTAACTACAATGGTCCTTATAAAATCGTTGGTATCGATTCTACCGTAAATTGTACAATCTTAATAAAAAATAAGAAAACCAAGATTCATATGAATCAACTAAAACCAGCTTTCGAAAAAAAAAAAAAACAGAAATGAGTATTGAATGTGATTCAAGACCTTCAGGTAGTATTGGAAGTAATATTGCTGTTGAATCAACACCCTTACGACACAGTGAGCGTATTGCTAAATTGAAAGAAAATTTGTAATCAAATTTTTTTTATTAGGGGGAAGGTGTAATGTACTAGCCTTTAGTCACCCCGTATAACATATCATTATCATTATTATCTTATACAACGCATTTTTTATTTTTTTATGCCATGTAATTTTCTTATTCCTTCAGTTCTATTTGTTTTGTAAATATATATATCAATGTAAAGGAAGTTTATCGTATCCTTCAAGTTATTTTCCAATTTCCATTTAAAACATTATTTGACATTATTTAAAACAAACTCCATTACCTCTTCTTACTTTATATACGATAAGCTCTCTATAAAAATTTATATCATTATTCATTCATGTTCACATTATTATAATCTAGTAGCATTAGGAAAAAATGGCCATAACAACGTTTATACAGAAATGTCAAGTTTTCGTTTTTCTGAATTTCGACAAGTTGTATTAGACGGTTCCTAAAATAAAGATTTTTTTTTATTGGTACGCTATTTTGCCTATTTATAACATGCTTTGGCGTGCGTAAATCGGGCTTTATCGCACGCGCGTGTTTTAAAGTCGCCATGGAAACGCATCAACAACGGCCATATCAACCAATAGCAGAGCGTTTTTGGCCGTAGCCGGACAAGCCGATTGGTCGCACGACGTGCGACGGGCCGTCACGAAGCGTCCCGAGTGTCATTCAAATTAATCATATTGGGTATGCATTTGGTTTTGGTATAAAAAATGATACCAATAAAAAAAATTGCGTAAAGTATTCGTGGATAACTGCTCTTTCAAACACTTGCTCTATTTCGAGCACTCTGGCTACGCCGTCGTGCTCGAAAACTCGCTCGTGATTGAAAGAGCTCAATCCACTCATACTTTAATATACTAATACAACACAACGAGAAGTTCATAATAATTTCGAAGACTGGATCCATCACAAAGCGCGTCGATTTTTAGTTAACACACGCAGTGCAAATGACCAACAACGCCAACAAGTACATAGAACATTGATGTCCGATTCATTCCGTCGTCTAGCATTCAATCAAGATATACGGAAAGTGAATGGACAACAGTATCCAACGTATAAAGATAAATGCCTTACACTAGGCAACCACAAGACGACAACCAGTGGGACTGTATGCTTAATGAAACATTGAACTGTACAGCAATACAAATTCGTCTACTATTCACTATAGTGTTGACTACGTACATGTTTCCCAGCCCGAGCAGAGAGGTTGTGGGATAGTCACAAAGATTCAATGACTGAAGATATATTCATATTGCATCGATATCGTACACGGTGCAACGATCTAATGATAACATTCAACGACGCTATGTATAATGAAGCATTGAGGATCTTTGTATTGTCATTGACAATTTACCACTCAATCATTTAAGTATGCATTCACCAAATCGAAGTGCATATGATTTAATGAACACTGAAATGAGTCGTGAACTGCAGTACAATACTATAGAAATGGCAGTGATTGTTACTCGCAATGTTCCACTACTGATTAAGGAACAAAGAACCATTTATGACCGCATTATGCTCGCAGTTTCGGCAGGACAAGGTGGATTCTTTTCTTTGGATGCACCAGGTGGAACTTGCAAAACATTACTCATTGCGCTAATTCTCGCCGAAATACGATCAAATAATGGCATGGCACTGGCCGTTGCATCATCTGGCATTGCAGCAACTTTATTGGATGGAGGCAGAACAGCTTATTTAGCATTTAAGCTGCTACGAAATATTCAAAATAATCCAGTTTCAATCGTGAATAACTCGAAAAATATCAACTTTACAAAAAACTTTATAGAATAAAAGTTGCTTCGAATTGGGCATTCTATATATCGGCTTACGGGTTTATTTTGTTTAAAAAAGTTTTTACCCCTTAGAAGGGGTGGCTGTCGTTTACTGTCGTTTACAGTAAACGACAACGGTGAGAGATTGATTAATTTCTGTGAAGAATACGAACTGAGAATAATGAATACATTCTTTGCTCACAAAGAAATTCATAAATTTACCTGGTACCAACATACTAAGGGGCTAAAGTCTATCATAGATTATGTTATTCTGAAACAACAATCAGGTTTGAGAGTAAAAGATGTGAAGGTGAATAGGGGGGCCGAGTGTGGATCAGACCACCATCTGGTGATTGCCAGAATTTATATTCCATATATCACTGGAACTACGGGAGAAAACAAGGAAATAGTTAAAGAGAATATTAAAACTGATAGATACAATCTGGAAGGACTGCAAGATGACAGTATCAGGATGCTATACTCGTGGAGATTGCAACAAAAGCTTATCATAAGTGATCGATCAACAACAGAGGAGTACCAACATATAAAAACGTGTATAAAGGAAGCCGCAGATGAGGCTCTGGGAAAAGAAATTCTTTTAAAAGATAAACCATATTGGTGGGACAGTGAAATCGAACGAAAAATTACGGCCAAAAAAGCTGCATACTTAAACTTCTCCAAAACAACAATGAGGAGAATAAAATGATATACAGAAGAATGAAAAAAGAAGTCAAACAAGAGGTCATTAAAAAGAAAAATATTACATGGGAGAAAAGATGTGATTACATTGACAAACATATAGGAGGCTCAAGAAACTCAGAAGCTTGGAAAACTATTAAAAACATGAGAACAACGGGTAAAAAACATATAACATTAAATAACATAACTTCTACCCAGTGGGTACAACATTTTAAGGAACTATTGGTAGAAACAAGAAACACATATATTACTGAGGATAACGAGAACATTCCACCACTCAAAAATATTACATTAGAAATAGACAAAGTAAAGCAAACAATTAAAACGACAAAATTAAAAAAGGCTCCCGGCCCCGGAGGAATAAACCCCGAACTAATTAAATATGGACCACCGAAACTCATGGAAATGCTTAGAAAACTGTTCGAAAGATGCTTGAATGGAGAAACAGTTCCTGATGAATGGAGAACATCGTACATATCACCAATTCACAAAAAGGAATCAAAAGCGGACCCGAAAAACTATAGAGGAATTGCAGTTATCCCCACCATTGGAAGAATTTATTCTAGAATATTAAGAGACCGGATTGAAGAAGACATTGAACACAAACAACCTGAAGAACAAACGTGTTTTAGGGCGGGTCGATCCACAATTGACAATATATTTACTCTTAAAATCGTAGCAGAAAAAAGAACTCAAAGAAATAGGGAAACACACATGGCTATGATAGACCTAGAGAAAGCATATGACAGCGTACCGATCCCACAACTGTGGAAAGAAATGAAGAATCTAGGAATTAATCCAGCTCTAATTCAAGCGACAAAAAAATATTATGAACAAAATTCTGCCAGCATTAAAATAGGAAACAAAATAACCACCCCATTCACAACTACAAAGGGCTTAAGACAGGGATGCTGTCTATCCCCTACACTTTTCAAAATATATTTGGATAGAGCCCTAACGACATGGACAAGGAAGTGTAAAAATATGGGACTGAGGAGAAGACACATTATTTTTAGTCTATACTTTGCAGATGATCAGGTCGTAATAACAGAAAATAAGGATGATCTTGAATATATGATCAGAAAACTACAAGAAGAGTATAATAAAGCAGGCCTTACGATGAACCTATCTAAATGTGAATATCTAACAGTAGGCGATACAAATCTATCAAACTTAAAACTGACCAACGAAGAAATCAAAGGGGTGGAAACATGTAAATACCTGGGAGTGATATTCATCAAAAGCGGAACTAGTAAGGACGAGATCCAAGACAGAATAAACAAGGGTCGCAGTGTAATTAGAACCCTAAACTCTCTTCTTTGGGAGAAAACTATATCTAAAGAAACAAAGAAACAAATGTATAATAGTATAGTAGAAACTATAGTCCTGTATGGTTCAGAGGTCTGGGAAGTTAGCAGGACAAACAGAAGGAAATTATTAGCAACCGAGATGGACTTTTTAAGACGCAGCTGCGGTAGATCAAGAAGGGAGAGAGTCAGGAATGAACAAATTAGAAGAGAAATGAACACGGAAAGAACTATAACAGATCAGATAGAGAACGAAGGAATTGGCGAGATGACATAAAAGAAGCAATGGAAACACGAAATTTAGAAGAAAATACGTGCTACGATAGAAAAGAATGGCGACTGGGTACGGATAGACGGCGACAGCTGTAAAATAAATCCGTGTAATAATAATAAATAGAAGGGGTGGCTTCCACCCCCAGGGAAAAAAGCACACTTCGGCACAGGTCCAACTCTGTAGAAGGTTATAAATACTACCTAAATCCCAATTTTCAAAGAAATCGACATTGTTTCCCAAAATTCCACAGTTTTAAGGGTTTCAAACTCAAAATATAGACTATCAGGATATACGTATTATTCAAAAACTATACTGGAACCAACCAGCTCAAATAGATATTGAAGAAGAACTGAGTGAGAAAATACAGATAAAAAGAGGAGTTCGGCAGGGATGTGTTCTATCACCATTGCTTTTTAATATATACAGCGAAGCAATCTTTGATAAAGCCTTGACGTCGGAAAAAGATCGAATAATAATAAACGGAAAGGTAATAAGTAACATAAGATTTGCTGACGACACGATTATCCTTGCAAGTACAGCAGAAGAACTGCAAAAGATAAATGAGCCGTACAAATGATCTCTGTGAGAATTACGGGCTCACTATAAACATTAAAAAACTAAGTACATGATAAACTCCTGGACAAAATTAACGCACCACCACATATATTTTGTGTTATTCCAAAATAATGACGATTTTCAGTTGTTTAGCAATCTTACAAGTAGGCTCTGGATATACTTCGACAGTTCAAGTAAATGCTATCAACATGGGTTTTGATTTAAAAGTATAATAGCAAAGAAAAGCATTTTCGATGAAAATTGATTTAAAATTGGATCAGAAATTGTTGCTTATTAAGACTAATTGTTTTGAGCCACAAATGTTTTTGTAATGCAAGTGTAAGTGCGAGCGTTCTCCAGTTTAATAATGAATCGCCGAACAAATTTTTCAGTGGAAGAAGCAGTAAGAGCATCAACTTTGCTGAATGAGGGATATTCGATGCGTCATGTTGCTAATGTAATAGGAAGAAACCATTCCAGCATAAGTTGCATGGTTAGACGATTTAACGAGACAGGTTCTCATTTACGAAGGCCGGGACAAGGGCGAAAACGGTGTACTAATCCAATAGATGAACGTTTTCTTAGACAATCCTCTCTAAGAAATAGGACAACGACTAGTACCATCCTACAAAATGAACTCGTAGCTGCTCGCAATCTTCTTGTATCTCCCCGAACGATTAGAAGGCGCTTAAATGAAGCTGGATTAGACAGCAGAAAACCGGCCAAGAAACTCCTGCTCCCCAGAGAGCACAAAATTCAAAGGTTTTCAAGAGTTCCATTTGGTGGTGGCTCTGTAATGTTTTGGGGAGGCATCTGTTTCGATGGCCCCACAGAATTGGTCCCCATACGTGGTAGGTCAATGAATGCGAATTATTATCTGGAACATATTGTGGACATATTACTGGACCATGTAATACCATTTGCTCCTATTGTGGGACCGAATTTCTTGTTTATGCAGGACAATGCTCGTCCTCATGTGGCTGAGCAGGTTATTCACTACTTAAATGCTATAGCTATTCCGTTCATGGAATGGCCAGCGAAGAGTCCCGACATGAACCCAATAGAGCATCTATGGGACCATATTTAAAAAAGGATTCGACGTCGTACACCTCCACCTGCCAACCGCAATCAACTGGTAGATGCAGCAATGCATTGTCGTTGTGACGTTAACTGTCACGCTGCATAATTTTGTTCCGGAGAGTGGATAATTGTAAAGGTAAGTTTTTTTCCAAACTATTGGACCTGGAGGGTCTCGACAACGTCGAGGGATCCCTCACTTCTCGAGTCAACTCGAGAAGTCTGCCCCTCGGATACGGGGAGGGAGAGGGCATTTTGACATTTTCCGACGACGACTCAAATCCTATGAATATGGATACCGAGTCAGGTATTATTTCGGACGGTTGGGTCGCACCCTAAGAGAGACCGTCAGACTTGTGGAGCGCTCTTGAGCGTCCCCGGTTCGACAAAAACTTTACCAGAGAATTGGTGGACAGGTGGGAGCCGAATGACTTCGTACCTATGGAAACAACGGCGGCGGCGGAGACTTCAAACAAGAGGAGTCTGGATTCGGATCTATCCACACCGTTACGCCCATCTATTAAACGAAACAGGAGGGGCCGTAATCCTTTAAAAATCCCATCGAGTGAGGAGAAACGCACTGATGAAGAGGAGAGGAGAGTGTCACCTGGTGAATCTCATACTTCTCTTCGAAAGGCGGGACGAGACGAGTTCTCCGAGGTGTTGACCTACTCGCACAGCCCGGTAGAGACGAGAAAACGCGATGACAAACCCATCCCAACTAGCGACAAGCAGTGGGAAGAAATACTGAAACTCTCAAGATCAATACTAGAGTTCAATGGAATTTTAGTCACGAGCTTGTTGAAGACACCCAAAGTAAAAAGCGAAACAAAGGAGACCGCGGTGAAGGGAATGAGCAAGACCGAGAAACTATCTGACAGGATCAATAAGTTCTCGACCAAGCGCATCGAAGAAGCCTCGATTATGAGATTCGCGGAAAGTAAGAGAGGGACAAACCCGGACCAGGGGTCTCCCCGGAACTGACAATCTCCACGGGACAATTGGTATCTACTAGGGAGATCTCCACGCAGACAAGTTCATCGGAGAGAGTCGACTCGCCGGAGGAGGTTCTCAGGCATGTACGGAGTGGTGCTCCTGTGGACGAAATCGCTGACTTTATCGGTAGACCGTGGGCGAGCGAGGCGTACGTCGTGACTAGGGACGAACCGCTACCATTCTTGGAAGCGACAAAGGACGCGAAGGCGATCGTGGTCTTCTTCGCGCCAAACTTAACAAACTAGGTGCCAAGATTGAGAGCCTGGGCGAGCTCGCGCTCGCCAGACAACAAGGCAGGATCCAGTCCGATAAGATCACTACGATCAAAAGCTGCGTGGAAACAATGGTTGAAGGCGAAGATGGGTCGCCCGGTAAGAACCGGGTGATTTAAGCGGCGCGCAAACCAGAGCGGGAGCGGGCGCGGTGGCGGTTGCGGTGGCGATGCGGTCGTATGACGGGCAAATACATGCGCACACCAAAACGGTCAATATCGCAAATGATCGCTGATCGATTTAGATCGTTTATTTGAAAATGGATGACGAGGAAGAAACATTGCTTGTTGCTTTGTTAGTGGACGAAGTTGAGGAGGCACAAAGGTAAGGTATACACAATTGTAGGTAGATTTATGTTATTATTATAAATTTATTTATTTAGGAAAAAACGAAGAATTTGGGTGCATGACTTAAATTTGGATCGTGAAAGTAAAGGAGAGTTTGCAACAATCTTTCACGAACTTAAAAAGGATAAAGAAAGGTTTTTCGTTTACTTCAGAATGGATGTCGAATCGTTTGATTTTTTATTAGATGAAATTAAAGCAGACATAACAAAACAGTTTACGCATTACAGAAAACCCATAGAACCAGCTGAACGATTGGCAGTAACACTTAGTAAGTACAATAATTAGCTAATGGTTATTTCAGGTAATTTAGGTGTTCTTCATAATGAAGTACCGAAATGTTGATACCAAGCGGATGTTGACGGCTCACTCTCAGGTGACTGTGTGGAATCATGGGTATGAGAGTTTGTTTGTTGTAAAGGTGATTGTTGTGAGATGAGTGTATCAACGGACGATGAATTGCTTGTTTGATATGCAATATATGGCGATGGATTAGAGTAAGAATTAACATATGACTCGGAATGCGATGATGATTGTGCAGAGGTTGGGCCTACAGGTGTAGAATTTCTATTGCAGGTACGTTCCTCGTCTTCCTCTATTTGCGCCAATTCTTGTTCCATAATTAATTTGGAAATGTTAAATTTCACAATTGCTTGCCTTTTTTTGGAAAAGGTTTTTACAGTTTTTGAATATCCTTTAAATATATCATCAATGTCATCGGTGGTAGATTCATTGTTTCTTTTATTGAAGTATGAGATTATTTGCTGTACAGATGATGGTGGTTCCTGGGGTTGATGTTTTTGCTTCTTCTTTTCTGGTTCAGTAATGGGAGATTGGTGACTTTTCTTCTTCTGTTGCTGACTGTCATCTGCAGGTGCGCGATTTTCAATTAATAAATTGATGTTCTCAACTGACAGAAGATGTTTTTCAGTTGTTTGCTGAGACCGTTGTTCCCGTTCATATGCTTCCTCATTAAGCTTAGCTACTGGTTGATGTGTTGACGCTATGTTGGAATGTGTTTTGGCAAATGACAAAGAAGAACGCAAAAACTCCATTTGTTGGGCCCAAGGCCAAAGTTTGTAGCGGTCCAAAAGCTTCATTTCCTGCCCAGTCTTGGTTTTGTCGCTTCTTAAATATTTGCTATACGAGTCTCGTAGATTTTTCCATTTTTTTTAAGTTCATCACCTGCAAAAAAAATAGCAAAATTAAGTTGGTTTGTTAAGATTATAATTTATCACATAAATATTAAATTTTAGGGTACCTTGCCACGGGGGATTCGTTTAAAACTATTGGCCACAGTTTCCGAATGGGATTTCGAACGGTGAGCGCCATAGTTTTGGAAGTTTGCAACGCTATTTGGAACCGTATGCAGCCTTTATTTATGCCAGAACCAACGAAACAAATATGGGAAAAAAGCGTCAATGGCTTCTATGAAAAATGGCAATTCCCGAACTGTTTAGGTAGCATCGATGGAAAACATGTGACAATAAGATGTCCCGACAAAACTGGATCAAACTACTACAGCTATTTGCAAAAGTATTCTTTTGTGTTACTAGCTATCGTAGATTATGATTACAAGTTCATTGCAATCGATGTTGGAGGTTATGGTAGAAATAGCGACGGTGGGATTTTTGAAGAATCTATAATGGGGCAAAAACTGACCAACAGAACTTTTAACGTGCCGGAAGACAGACCTCTGCCAAATGAGAATGGTCCTACTACGCCTTGTGTGCTAATTGGGGATGAAGCTTTCCCACTGAAGGAATTTTTAATGCGACCTTTTCCACATCGCCAATCACGATCCGACGCTAAGAAAGAAAAATTTAACAAAAGATTGTGCCGAGCACGACGTGTCGTGGAAAATGCATTTGGAATGCTATCTCATAAATGGCGCATACTTTTACGGCCAATAGAAGTCAAAGTTGAGACAGCCATAATTATTGTTAAAACTATTTGTGTATTGCACAATTACTCACGCATTAAACACGGTAATAAATTACATAAGTTATCAGATGAGAATCAAGCTGCCGTTGTTGGGGCCTTCGAAAATCTTGAAAACGATGGAAGAAGACCAACAAGCACAGCATTTCAAATGCGCGAAAAATTTGTTTCGTTTTTTAATAACAGTTAGATCTAAATTGTAATATAAAGCAAATAACTACAAATAAAATGTGAATTTACTTACCAGTATTTACACCGATATTTGCAGCAATTTCGTCCCATATCTTGTCCTTCTTTTTTATATTTTCATATTCCTTGTGAGACAAATCATATAAAATGGGTTGCGCACGCACTTTTTCTATCAACATTTCAGTGTCACACATGTTTTCAACTGTACCTATACGGCGTTCTACCAGAGGCCGTATGGACACTACGCGGTACGCGGTAGTTCGCTGCATGACAGGCGGGCGCGATCTTGAAATCGCTTTGGTGTGCGTCTTCCCATTTGTTTACATATGCAGCGTATGTCCGCTTGACCACCGCAACCGCCACCGCGCCCGCGCCCGCTCTGGTTTGCGCGCCGCTTTATGCTACGGACCTTCAAGGAGGATTTGGAGACAATGATGGCGCTGATCGCGTCGGAATCTCCAAGTTTTCTTATTATGGGGGACCTGAACGCTAAGTCACCCGCGTGGGGAGCCCCGATTCTAGATCCCCGTGGTGCCTACTTATCGGAATGGATCGAGGCGGCCGATATGGTGGTGTGGAACGACGGTTCGTACACCTTCCGCAGAGGACGAACGAGGAGCCATCTGGACGTCACCCTGAGCTCCAAATCGGCGGTCAGAGGTGGTTTCGGATGGAGTAGAGATTTCGGAATTCCAACGACCCTTCACGCCCGCATTCACGTGGACGTGGGAGGAGCCAAACAAGTCGAAGAACGTGACAGCAGGAAGATCGACAACGCCATACTCGAATCTCTTATCAACGAGATGTTGAAAAAGTCCACGGCTGAGGATTTTCCCAGCATGGTGAAGAAGTGTATAAAGGACTCGCTCGTCCGAGATCCCTTTGGCGCGCCGGTCCGGGAGCCGTACTGGTGGACCCCGGACGTCGAAGAGAAGAGGAACGGCTGCCTACGTGCGAGACGTGCACTCGCACGAGCTAGAAGGAGGCGCTCGACAGATCCTGGAGAGATCGTGGGCCTCGTCTTTGAGCTTAGGCTCAAAAAACGAGCGCTCAGGAACGAGATCTTCAGGAGTAAATAGAGGTGTTGGCAGGAGGTCATCGCAGATCTCGACAACCACATTTGGGGCTCAGGCTACAAGATCGCAACTAGATTGGCGAAGGGTCGGAGCAGCACACTCACGCTCAGTAAGTCGAAGAAGCTAGACATTGTCAAGGCACTCTTCCCCTCGGACGGGCTTGAGTGGGAAAGGGGACTTCCTGTGGACGACGTACCTCCCGTCACGAAACGAGAGGTGGCGATGGCCGTGAAAGGGATTCGAAACGGTGATGCTCCGGGCCCGGACGGACTGACGCCAGCGATTTTAAAGAGGATGTACCAGCTCATCCCAGAGAAGTTGCTAGACGTCTTCTCCGAGTTGTTGATGCGACAGAAGTTCCCGAGCGCCTGGCGGGAGACCCGGGTCGTCCTGATCCCCAAAGAGGGGAGGGATCCCGACCTGCCGGAGGCGTATCGGCCGATCTGCCTCGTATCAACTCTGGGTAAGGCGTACGAGGCTGTGATTCGCAACCGGATTGAGGAAGAGCTCGAGGACGGCGACGGGATCTCTCCGCGTCAGCATGGCTTTCATAGAGGGCGTTCGACGATCACGGCTATGCGTAATCTGTCCGACGCGATAGACCGTGACCATAAGTGGGCCGTGATGCTGACGATCGACATCGCGAACGCATTCAACACCGCTTCTTGGAAGCATATTGTGGAGGCCATGAGGAACGGAGGGATCTCGCCCTACCTCGTCGTCCTCGTCGAAAAGTTCCTGTTCGACAGGAAGATTTTCGTTTACCCGGGCAAATCACACAGTACCAACACCGGAGTTCCGCAGGGGTCGGTCCTGGGTCCCACCCTGTGGAAGATCCTCTTCGATGGGGTGCTCGGGATTGAACTTCCTGGGAACACGAGTATAATCGCGTACGCTGATGATCTCGCCATCGTCACGTGTGCGGAAACAGTAGCTGATGTACAGAGACATCTCGACGGAGCATACAGGGCGCCAGGGCGGTCGATCGGTGGATGACCGATCATCGTCTGAGGATAGGCGCCAATAAAACTCAGGCTTTGGTGCTGAAAGGACCGCGGAGAGGGCGTCGTTTCACACTTCACGTCGATGATATCGACGTTGAAACGAGTCCGACCCTCCGATATCTAGGCGTCACGTTGGCTGAGGGTTTCCGCTACGACGTGCACGTTTCGGATGTCATACGGCGGGCGGACGAACGGAATGGTGCCCTCCTGAGACTGATGCCCAACCTGAGGGGACCAAGCGGCAGGAAGAGGGAGGTATTAGCTCTGGTGGCGCAGTCGATCCTGCTCTACGCGGCGCCGATCTGGTGTGGAATTTTAGATGTAGGGAAGTACAGATCGAAGATGGAGAGCTGTCAACGGAGGACCCTGCTTCGAGTCACGAGTGCGTACCGCACCGCGGCCACGGCGGGCCTACAGATCATCGCGGCCGTCCCGCCGATAGACCTTCTGGCGAAACAGCGTCGCTTCTTGCACAACATCGGCGGAGGTGCCCTCCCCAGCAGGAGGCGAATGGCCTCGGAGAGAACGATCAGGGAGTGGCAGCGACGTTGGGACCGTAACACTGAGACGGCGCAATGGACGAAGACCCTGATTCCAGACGTGGGTAAGTGGACGCGGTGCAAGCATCGCTCCCATAACCATTGGCTAGTCCAATTTCTGACGGGGCACGGATCCTTCGGCACTTATCTGTATAGAATCGGGAAAGCTGAGAGTGACAGATGTAAATGTGGGGCTGTGGATTCGCCTGAACACGCGGTCTTGCATTGTCAGCTGTGGGAATCCCACACTGTTGCTCTCAGGAGATCGATGACGACACCGTGGACGCCTGAGAATATCGTTTCAGAGATGCTCGAGGATCGGCGTATGTGGAACATCGGTTGCAGAGCTATTACCTCCCTAATGAAGAAAAAATACGAAGAGGAGATCAATCCGAGGCGGCTCAGGATCGTTTTACAGCGAATCTGACGGGTGCCGCAAATTAGATAGCGTTCAAGACACCGGAAGACCCGAACCCCTAATCGGCATTTGATGCCGGACGGGGGACGTAGGGCAACAGGAACCGACCATCGTTCCTGTCATCAGCGTCCATCCTGCTACACATTAGCGGCCATGTGCAGCTACGTCCTGAGAGGATTATCCTACGTGGTGCAGCGACGCCAGAGATCCCCCACGAGGACCAGAAGACCGTCGGAGCCGGTGAGGGCACGCAGGAATCCGCCCCCGGTGAACTGACACGACACGGTGTTTATTGCCCGTGCTCGATGTCGTGTGCCAAGTCGTGAGGAGAAAAAAACAGATGCAGCAATGCAGGAATGGGAAAATATTCCTCAAAAAGTCGTTCAAAATTTGATCTCCAGTATGCCAAGACGCATGGAAGCAGTAATTAGGGGTAGAGGAGAACATACACGATATTAGAACAGCTCTAAGTCTGAAAATTCTATTGTTTTCTGTTTACAAGTTTGCATTGTTTCCAAGAAAAAAACTTCTTTAATAATAAATTATTAGAGATAACGCCCTGATTTGCTACTTTCATTTACTAGCTACTAGACAGTACCTAATTATAAGCTTTTATAAAAATGTTATTGCAATATTAATTTCGGTATTGTAATTATACAAGTTTAATTGTGTGGTGCGTTAATTTTGTCCATGAGTTTATCTACAAAAAAAAATATAGATACGAACATAACACTTAAGGGAACACAGTTGGAGAAAGTAAAAGGACTAAGATACTTAGGGACTTGGATAATACAAAACAACGATCAAACAAAAGAGATAACAACCAAAATTGAGACGGCTAGGAAAGTTTTTAATAGAACGAGAAAGTACCTATGCAGCCGAGATCTTTCGATACAGCTAAGAATGAGAACGCTTAGATGCTATCTATTCTCAACATTACTCTATGGAATGTAGAGTTGGACACTCAAGCAAGAACATAAAAATAAATTACAATCTTTCGAAATGTTGGTGTTATAGAAGGATGTTGAGAATATCATGGACTGAAAAAAGAAAAAACATTGAGGTAATGAGGAAAATGGGAAAGGATTGTGAACTGATAACAACTATAAAAACAAGAAAACTTCAATACTCAGGACATATAATGAGAGGGGAGACGTATGAGTTGCTACGTGTAATAATGCAGGGAAAAATAAAAGGAAAACGGAGTATTTGAAGAAGAAAAATATCGTGATTGAGAAATCTGAGGGAATGGTACCGATGCAGTTTAATAGAATTATTTAGAGCAGCAGGAGACAGAATAAAGATAGCCAGGATGATATCTAACCTCCGATAGGAGACAGCACTTGAAGAAGAAATCAAATTATATAAAAGCCACGAGAAGTTAGATACAATAACCACGAATATTTTTAAAAAGAAAATTCTTTAGAAGTTGGAATAAATTGTTATAACAAAGATATTTTGCATCTTTTTAAATCAAATATGGATATACAATTTGTTCTAGAAGAATATGGACTTGAAACATATGTAGTGAATTGTGTTAGCAAGGTAGAGTGAGGATTGTCAACTTTATTGAGAAATTCTACTAAAGAAGTTGAAAGTGGAAATAGCAATGTTAAAGAGAATGTGCGTAAAATTGCCAATGTTTTTCTCAACAGTATATTGATGTCTGCACAAGAAGCTGTTTATACTCTTCTTTCATTGCCTCTGTCTAAGAGTAGCAGACCAGTAATATATTGTAACGCGAAAAGTAAACAGCAGAGCGAAATGTGTTTACTCTTTTGAGGCGGCTTACCTCAAAAGAACAGCGTTACGCTTAATTGAGCCTGCCGCCAACATCTTATTAAAGAAGAAATCATTCTCGGGCTCTCTAGACCTTTCTACATAAAAAAGAACGTTCGAGTTATTTCAGGAACTATCGCGAACACAATTGAGATGTATAAAAGCGGGCTTGCGGTCGGAGAGAGTTTAGAGACGTGAAGCGCGACATAGTAAACAAGCGAAAAACGGACCAGTAAAAATAAATTACATTTAAGAGTGATATAAATTAATTTGTTAGGAAATAGTTAAGTGTGTTATATAAATTAGTTCAGTAATAGTCTAAGATAAATTAAGTAGAGTGTAGTGAATAATTAGGATAGTGTAAATAAATTAGAAAAAAAAAACGTTACAATATATTTAATACAAGTCGGCAGTCAGAACGGGTATAGTTATGCTTAAAAATAATCAAAGTTTACACAACTTCAGTCTGATTCTGAAGATATATACATGGAAAGTAGCATAAATGAGTATTGTAAACGTTCATCCTGTTGTAACCGATTGTGGTCTAGGCGATGATGTGCCATCCCTGTATCCTGTCGTCCTTGGGAACCGACCGTTTGTTTGGGGAAAAACAACAGAGGAGGGGAGTTGCCAATTTTGACGTGAAGAGCGAGATTGGAATAATAATTGTACTTCGTAGTTTTTGCCAATATTTGTATCAAGAATTGTACTTTGGAGTTTGTTTAGTTAATATTCACAACAATCCCATTTGGAAAACGTATGTTCGGAGAATTTGTTGCTTGTTTCATTACAATGACGCCGTGATACAAGACATTAACACAAGATTTACTACACTAACTCACAGAATATTACAATTTTGGAGTCTTGTACGACATAAATAATTTAAAATCTTTGCCATATAAAGAGCTTTTGAAGCACAGTAATGATTTGGGTCTAGTACTTCAAGATGGAGAAAGCAAAGACATAGAATCTTATGAGCTTTACGAAAAACTACAACTGTTAGTGCCTAATCTACCAAACTCCATATGAGACATCAATCAGATGATTCAATACATAATTACAAATGAACTGGAAGACATCTAACAACCCATTGCTATTAGAATTATGTTGGCTACGCCTCTAAGTACAGCTTCAGCAGAAAGAAGTTTTTCTAAGTTAAAAATTATTAAAAACTACTTAACAAACAATATGAAGCAGGACCGACTGTCTGGTTTAGCAATATTCTCAATCTAAGCAGATTTAGCTGCAAAAATTAATTACAAATCCTTATTATGGAACTTCAGTAAAGTAAAAAGCCGAAGAACATTATTTTGTTGTAAATCCGTACTTTATGATCATGTTTACCTTTCTTATTTCAAACTTTTCACAATAATTTCTTTTCTCTAATTTGCTTTTGCCGACTGGAACCATATTTATTTGTACCCATTTAAAACCCCAAAGCGATTAGGGAATAGCTCTAGTCACTTTTGGAGAGTTCAGTTTTTTCAACAGTTCGTTTTTGTTTAAACAACAGTTGTCAAATAATAATTGTAAATGTATGCACACAGAATAAAATCCTGGATACAAAAAGCCAACAAAGTGTTTAAATAAAAAAACGCCTTCTAGCCCAGTAAATGAAGGGGGGAAAAATGGCGAACCTATTAAAAATTAGTTACCATTTTTATTTGCCATTTAATGGGTGGCATTTAGCACCCCCTTTAAAATGACCCAAAGTTTACATAAAAATATTGTGCGACAGGGGGGGGAATGGCCCCAAAAGACACAGAAAATCGGTTTTCTGCGAATATCTCCCAAAATATGGCACTTGGAGATTTTTTGTTCAAATAAAAATTAGAGACCAGTTAATTCTCTACAAAAATGGTACTTGTGATTTTTTTCGCAACATTAATATTTTTTGCAAAAAGTCGGGTTGAAAAATCCAAAATTTTGAGACTCATAAAATATGCAAGTTTTTTTAGTAAATTTGAGATGGGGGGTGTTAGAAATACATTGTTTTCGATGTTTTGGACTGTGAAAACCAATTGTAGATGGCGCCTCCACATTCTATCCACTGGCTAAATCCTCGGAGCCATAAATGAAAAACGCCGTAAACCATATAATTTTTAAGGATTTTCATGTTTCCGAGCGTCTTGTTTTTCTGGGAGATAAGGGCTCAACGGCTCAAGCTATACCTACCTATTAGGAAAGCAGACCATAAGATTAATCACAGCAGGATGGACCCCACCAATTGACTCGAAACTCAATCAGTTTTGCACATGTGGCAAAGTACAGAAGTACATGAGGTTTTTCCCAACGAAAACTATAATCTCCAAAGAGTTAAGAATATTTTCTCATAATACTCACCAACAATTTCTTGCAGATTCTCGGCAAAATGTTGCAACTTTTTTTTCAACCATCCGGATCGAGACTTTTGGAATAAAGAGTTATAAAGTTTCTTTAAATTTCATTTATTATAGAAAATTATATAAAAGCATATTAAAGTTATGACATAAACATGTAAATCACCAGTCCCCGTCACATGAGTCTAATGATAATTCTCGGTCATCAACATCGTCCTCGCCAGCAACTCCTTCGGGCTCTACTTCTCCCTCTATTTTTCCTGTTATTTCACTCGGTTCTAGAGTTTCCTCTATTTCTACCTCTTCGGATAACATTATATCTTGGCTGTCTTTATAATTGGAACACTGGCGGGACTCACATGAACCACAAATAGATGAGCATGGTGGCCCTGCTTTCTTGCATGAACACGTTCCCTTACATTCTTTCTTATTGACAAAAAATTATCTTTAAGAGTTCCGGAACCGTTGGATCTAGTGGTTTGGACCGGCATGAGTATCTCCCCTACACGTTTCCATCCCCATTTTTCTGGTGACAGTTCGTTTCCGAGCCACTTTATATATATATATATATATATATATATATATATAAAATATATATATAATATTTAATATATATATATATATATATAATAAATATAAAAATAAGACCAATATAAAAAAGAATACCAACGCATTTAATATACCCAAACATTAAACAACGAAATGTTACCGTGGTCGCATGGACTGTAGCAGACGACACCAGTACCGCAAAACAGCACACACGCGACGAACGACGAAAAAAATGACAGTAATGGAATTATAGCATTACATTTAAAGACTCGGGTTTCTCCCCACGTACAAATGAGATGACTTTATATACATTAATGGAAAGGTGAGAATTCATCCTTTACACTAGTCAAGGTGTTAAAATGTCAGAAATGAAGAGCAGGGAGAAACAAGCCATAAGAGGAAAAAGTGCGCTTTTTTCTTGAGTACGCGTTTTTCGAATTTATTGAAAAATCGACGATTTTGCGAAAAAAACTAATTATACAACCGTAAAGTAGATCTTCTCGGCTTTCAAATGATATGTCTAAGAGACCAATCCGATCATGTATGAATTTTTTATTGGTGGTTGTTTACAAAATTTCACCACACTCCAAAAACAGCAAAAAATTGAGATTGAACAAAGAAAGTTTTAATCAGAATGCAAGAAAATTAGATTATCCAAATTTCACAGATGACAAAGGACCTTCCGAGGACCCATAATCAAGAAAATTTGAAGCAAATTAGTATAATACAAAAAAAAAATAGGAACAATTTCCTTGCAGGCTAAAAGTGCACGGAAAAACAATATTTGGCTCTTTTTTTCGAAACGGCCAAAGATTAAAAACGTGACTCAAGTCACAGGATATGGTAGCGGTAGATTTTCCCTTCCAGGGGAACTTTAAATAATGACAAAATTCGCATTTTCAACAAAGTTATTGAATAATTTGTCCGCCCGCTCATGTGTAAATGCACGGACTGTGCTCTCCGGCATACAACAAAACAAGTGAATATTCTGGGTGCGCTTGGACCCGTTTATCTCGAAAACGGTCAAATTTTCGAAAAAAATCATAAGAACCATTTTTGTAGAGAATTAACTGATCTTCAATTTATATCTGAGCAAAATATCTCCAACTGCCATATTTTGGGAGATATTCGCAGAAAACCGATTTTCTGTGTCTTTGGGGGCGATTTTCCCCCCCTGCCGCAAAATATTTTTATGTAAACTTTGTGTCATTTTAAAGGTGGTGCCAAATACCACCCATTAAATAGCAAATGAAAATGGTAACTAATTTTTGCTAGATTTTTCCCTTCGTTTACTGGACTATTCGACAAGAGCCGAATTCGGTGACAACGGTGAGCCACAGCAGTGTGGTGGGAAATCACCCAGAGTTACCACATTTTTGTAAACAATTGAATCACCCAAGTTACAAGATAAAACCTTTTTTATAATCTACATGCTTTTCAATATTCTCCCACAGCGCATTTGCATTTTTTCACTAGTTATCATGAGTATAGGTATGTCTCGTGCCAAAGCATGTTTGGTAAGATAGATTTATTGGGTAGATCTTGGGAACGAAAGGAAAGGGGCTTCGCTGATACGACTTCGCCCACGTCTATATTAGTACACGCTACACCACTACGAAATTGGGGTGATGGGTGGAGCCCTGCGCAGGCTCTGGAGTCTTTAGGCGGTTAGAATTTCGCTGATAGCACGCCCTGCCTTGCATCTGCAGCAAGATATCGATGATATCAAATGGTATCACCCTAACTCCGCGGGGATCATAAGCATAAGGTGTGTACTCACTTTGATCTGAAGAGGCCCTCTCGCAGAATGACGCGAAGTGCTCCTGTTACGATTATGATGCGAGAGTAGGTCGATCGTCTGCGCTGTGGAATTTCTCTCGATGCTCAGTAAACCGTCGCCGTGAAGAGACACAGTCCGCGCTATGGAAGGAACAATTACTTGACCCGCGTCTGTAAGGCATGATGCTTATAGTACTGAAGTTAAAAAAGAAATGACGAAATTGACAAAGTCACTCATCCGCAAGGTAAGGTCGGTATTGGTTCGCAAATTGACTTTATTTAGAAACAAAATGGAATGGAATTACCATGGAAACGAAACGGCTGACAAACGGTTGAGAATATGTTATACGAGAGCGTTCGAAAGTTTCCAAAGCAAAAGTTCCGTTATTATAAAAAAAAAAATAATTTAAGATGCACAACAATGTGTTTATAGCATATTATTGTACTAGTTTAATAACACGGGGTATTGTCACACGAGTGCTTTAATAGAACGAGTGTGACAATACGTCTTATTAAACGAGTGTAATATACTATTTTGCGCAACCCGGTTAAAAACGTGTCATTTCTATATACCTGTACCTAGCGGAAAACGACGAATTGCCGGCCGACCAGCTCCGAACTTACTTTTCCGCCCTAGGGCAGAAAACAGCACATTTCCGCCCGGCATAGAGATGCGCGGCGGCCGCGGCGTAGAGCTGAGCGAAATATCACGAACTGTGATTGGTGAAAACGATTGCTCTATGGTCGCAATACACAATACACATCATTACAAAGCATTATCATAGGACAAGTATTTTAATATTAAAACTGATTAAGTTTCTCGTTATTTGCTTATTAGCGGGTTGCGCAAAAAGTACTGTGTTCACCACGGGCGGAAACGAAATTTCAACTCGTGCGGAAGTGGCTCTCGCCGCCCTCGTTGAAATGTTCGTTTTTCCGCCCTTGATAAACAATATACTATTTTATCTACTTTGCTTTATTAATTCGCTGCCAGGGCCAATTTGGACGGGACCTACAGTTTAACATGGGCTCCGAACCACGGTCCTCGAGCACGGTTGTACCCCCTTAAAGGCGGGTTCACACTGGGTAGTGAAAAGGACGAGAATACGACCAGTAATGCGCATGTCGCACGACTTGCTTTCTCCCAGCAGGAGTTTACGACCTTATCCAGTTCACACGAGAAAGTGCCTTTGTTGGTCGTGCTTCTGTTGTTCTTGTTCTCGTTATGGCAGAATATGAAGCCGCGAAAGTTGTTTGCGAACTATTAGTACATGAGTTGAGGAATCATTTGAAAAACACTAAACACAAAAAGAAGAGAAAAGTGTGGGTTAGAGACTGGGTAACCAGGCGGAATTCACTCGGTGCAACAAATAGTATTTGCAGAGAGTTATCGTTGGAAGATCACAACAGCTACAGGAACTTTTTCAGAATGGAACCAAACCTGTTTTGGTCTTTGCTCAATAAAGTGAAAGCAACGATTCAAAAGCAAGAAACCAATATGAGAAAACCGATTCCAGCAGAATCAAAACTTCAGGTCACATTAAGATTCTTAGCTACGGGTGATTCATTTGCCAGTCTACAATATTTATTCAGGATACCCAAGAATACCATCAGCACTTTTATTCCTGAGGTTCTGGATGCAATTTACAACGCTTTATTGGATTACGTGAAAGTAAGTAGGTATATTGAAAAAGTGTTTTTGAGTTAATTTATTTACTTGTTACTTAACCGCAGGTTTTTTCTAGGTACCGAACTCTGAAGAAGAATGGAGAGGGATTGAAAGAGCTTTTAATGAAAAATGGAATTTCCCAGGGTGCGTCGGAGCTATTGACGGCAAACATGTAGCTCTTCGTGCTCCAATGTTCAGTGGCAGTGAGTACTACAATTACAAAAATTCGTTCAGTATAATTCTTTTGGCTGTATGCGATGCAAACTACTGCTTCCGGTACATAGATATTGGAGCCCAAGGTAGATATTCTGATGGGGGAGTTTTTGATCACAGCTCTCTTAAGCAAAGCATTGAAAACAATGAACTCCATATTCCTAATAACTTCGTGTTTGTTGGAGACGAAGCTTTCCCTTTGAAAACATATTTGATGAGGCCCTACCCGAGAAAGGATTTAAACACGAAATGCAAAATATTTAACTACAGACTGTCAAGGGCAAGGAGAACTATAGAAAATGCATTCGGACTTTTGGTGTCCCGATATCGAATATTTGAGAAGCCTGTAGCAACATCTGTACCGACCGCTATAAAAATAGTGAAAGCAGCTTGCGCCCTCCACAACTGGCTTCAATCTAGATCCGAATCTGCTAATTTTTCTCATGGTATTATTGATGTAGAAGACGTGGAAAGCTGCACATTTACACCCGGTTCATGGAGAGCAGAACAAGAAAACAGAGGATTGATCAGATTGAAGCCATTTCCGCCTAGAAATCCCGATCGGAACGCAAGAGAAGTAAGACAGTATTACTGTGAACATTTCAATGGAACTGGAGCGGTGCCATGGCAAAATGAGATGATTCATTAAGTATATAACATTTAAATAAGTGTAAAAAATGAAGGATGTAATAAATGTGGATGTACAACTTATTCTTTATTAAAAAAATTATTGACAGATTCTTCAATGTTATTAAATTAAAACAGAAATTAAATAAATTGGAAATATTAATTGGATTCCATTGAGTCTGACGAAGGAGAACAAATAGACGATACCAAACGAGCTAAGGTGTCTTGTATAGCATCCGTTTCATCTGGAATACTGCTAATTCCCTGGCAATGGTTTTCCCTCGTGGTTGGTTGGAGCTCAAATAATTCTGCAGACTCGTTCTGTGATAATTCTGGTGGATTGTAATGAGAAGCCGGTTGGTAGAAAGAAGGAGTAGAGGAACTAGCGAGTGATTTACTTTTTTCGTGCTGTATCCTTTCTCTGGAAACAAGTGTCTGTATTTTCATTTGGAGGTCTAGAGCTCTCCAAGTTTCCATATTGTTGAGTTGCTTTGCTAAACTTCGACACCATACATCAAACTCTGTCTCCGTTGCAAATTTAGTATGTATGGAATCCAACTTTTCAATGGTTTCTGTTATATACGGAGGTACAGTACTTTCTTGTAGGCGCTTTCTTTTGGATGAACTTGACAACTGTGTAGGAGGAATTTTAAAAGTTCCTCCTTTCCTTTTTTCATTCGCAGGGCTTCGTGCTGCGAGAACTTCAATGTCCGTTTCATCTTGCTGCTGTGATGTTGTGCCGCTTTGAACTTGTAAATCCAGATTTGATGCAGTTTCATTCATTTCCGGGTTTTTTTTCAGAAACGAATGCACAACTGGAAACCATGGAACCTTCGGTTTGTATATATCATCAGCCGACACACCAGATTTCTGCGAGTTGTTAATTTTTTTAATTTCTTGTTGATAAGAAGATCGGATGTTTTTAATTTTTTGCGCGGCTTCACGAATACCGAAACCGTCAATGTTCATCTCATCACATATTTCTTTAAATGCTTCATCTCTTACATCTCGGATCTTGTACGCCAGGGAATTTACTTTCCACAAACACTCCTTCTCACGATATAAATCAACAAATTTCATAATTTGTGCATTATTCATCTTATAGACGGACATGTTGATTAACTTTTGTCAGGAATAAGACTGAAGTGGTCGTGCTCATTCCAACCAGTTGGATATTTCACGACCGTTCTCTTCAAGGGCGTGCACTACCACCACTCCCACTACCGTTAGTTCACACGTGGTAGTGATCACGACTAACCAGCCGGTAGGTAGTGCTCTCGCCCGATTCACGACCCCATCTGAACCCGCCTTTAAGGCTCTCACCCCAGTCGATCCACTCCGTGCTCTACCGACTCAGGGTGTGTGTATCCTAGTCCCGCCCTCCTACAGGATTTAATTTTGGCTGTTCAAGTTTTCGTATTACACTAGGGAATTTTGCGTGGATTGGTTACACTGACGTCACTGACATTGACGTTTCGTATTTGAATTTGAAAATCTAGTAGCCCTAGGACAATTTCAATAACTACAGTAGAATTAATAAAACTTGCGGTGAACGTCATCAATGACGTAGAATTTATTGCCAATTGCCGTTGGTATACGATAAAAATTTGCTTTAAACAGAGCGCACTGTTATCCCAGTTAAAAAGAGATAGCACACTGTCGGATGTTAGCCGATAAAATATAGGTTGGTACCAGTGGGCGCCGTTGCCGGACGATTGACGTATTGACACGAAAGTTTTGTTACGATTTTGAGGTTCCGTCCAGTTTAGCCTTGCAGCAAAAAGGAGACGTTAACTACTCTCAACAACAACAACGATTTTGAGGTTATAACGAATACTTCGAAATAATTTTAAATTAAATCCGTGTTTGGATGTTTTCGACAGTAAGGAATTGCAATAAAATGCCTAAACCATTGAATAGTCTGTGTCGGCAACTGGTCTCGTATCTAATCAGGGTTATCCTATACTTTAGGACCCCGAAATTTGTCCTTGACTTTGACATGAACGCAAACCTACACACTGTTGCCACTGATTTGTGTTGGGAATATCCACGGTTGGATAAATTCAAACATAACGGATAATTTACTGCCAAAGAAATAAATAAAAAATTCCATTATCCATAATGATTAAAGTTGAAAGCGACAAGAACAGCTGTATTGCTGCAATTAAATTATTTAGCAGACTGTCTATTCAATTGAAAACTTTATTACTGACAATATTAATACTGATTCGTTAATGTACATACCTATATTGATATAGGTATCCTATTACTGATATATAATAACAAGTAAACAATAAAATTACTACATTTGTATGGCGATGGAACGCTTCAAATAAAATTGTTAAATTTGTATTTAGTTTCAGTTCAGGATACTTGTACCTTGTACCAGCCCTAATTACCTATTAAGTTTATGTTGCATCAAAGATGATCGCACATCGTCTTTGGTTGCATGTAATTTAATTTAAACCCAATTGCTTCTAACAACTGGTCATATGAATAAATAAATTAGTATTGTAACATTATAAGTATGAATACCAAGCAACCCGGGATCAATTTCAGGGACACACGGAATATTTCAACAGCTGGAAGAACTTCAACACATATATAATTAAAGTAACCTATCTAAACCAGAAGAAAACACAAAGTCTTCACCACCAATTTATTATCCAAAAGAGCGACCGGTTTCGACTATCTAGTAGTCATCATCAGGCTCGTACTAAATAAATGAGGAACATTAGGCATAAAAAGGTAAGTATCTTACAATACAATACTCATTATACTCACATATTAAAACATTTTGGTGGTTTTACGCTAGTAATGGGTCTCGGAGGCGAGCTAAGTTGCCGAAGCTTAGCTCGTACTAAAACTCTGGGGAATGCCCACTGATCTCTGACGAATGAGTCAGAAGTTCTTAGAACTCAGCTCTGCTAGCAAATCCTACTCTCACGTCCTCGAAGACATTTATGTCGCGTAACCACTGGGTACATGGCACACAAAGTGCGTCATGTAGCAGACGAGAGAGGGTGAAAGGCGAGTTTCCAGCGCCTTAAAACTGGAACCTTTCGGCTAAGGGAGACAACCCCTACAGAAAAACAGGTGCGTCAGGAAACCTTAAGATGGCAGCCCCATCACCTGTCTACTTAGCTAAAGGCTGGTAACCTTTACTAAGGAAATATCTACAACTCGTAATCTTCATGGAATGCCGGACGGATCTCAAAGTAAAAGACCAAGGCTAGTTAAGGACAAACGATTTGGTATAACGAATAGACTAAAAATTGCAACATGGAATGTACAGGGGCTGGGCCAGAAGGAACAAGAACTAAACAGAGAACTAAAGAAGAAAAACATAAATATAGCAGTCATAACTGAAACTAAAAAGAAATTAAATGGTACAAAAGACTTAGACGATTACGTAATGATTTACAGCGGCGTAGATTTAACAACAAGAGCTCAGTGTGGAGTAGCAATTTTGATAGACAATGAATGGAAAAATAGAATTCAAAGCTATAGTTACATCAACAAAAGAATAGTAACTACAAGACTTAAAATAGATAGAGGATACTTGACAATAATAGGAGTATATGCACCCGAAGAAGGAAAAAAGGAAGAAACTGAAAAATTCTACGAGACCTTGCAAAAACAAATTAATAAAACAAACAAAAATGATTACCTTATAATAAGCGGAGACCTTAACGCCAGAATAGGAAATGTCCCAATACCAGGCATAGTCGGCACATTTGGAGAACACACAACAAACAACAATGGACAAGAATTAAGACATTTTGCAACATACAACGAACTAAAAATCACTAACAGTTTTTATAAGAAAAAAGATATACATAAATATACGTGGAGCGCAAGAGGTTACAGGTCTATAATAGATTATATTATTGTAAATAAAAAAATGAGTAAACTGGTAGAAGACGTGAGGGTCCATAGAGGAAGTGATATAAGTTCGGACCATTTCCTAGTCATATCCAAAATAATCTTACTGGCCAAATGGAAAAAACAAACAACAAACAAACGAAAATCAGTAGACGAAGTATATAAAGTGTATCTTTTACAGGAAATCGGAATAAAATATCTCTACCAACAACGGTTGCAACAAAACTTACAGATGTACACCACAGAGAACGATATTAACCAAGAGTGGAACAACATAAAGCAAAGCATTACAAAAGCCGCAAACGAAGCCATTGGAAAAAAGAAAAAGTTTAGAAGAAAGAACGGCCTGAGAATTTGGACAGAAGGTATAGAGAACGCAATAAGAGAAAAACATGAAGCATACTTGAATACTCTATGCAACAACACACAAGAAGCTAAACAAAATTACATAGAAAAACGTAATAAAGCAAAAGATATTGTCAGAAGGGCACATCAAGAATCATGGGATAAATTCATATCCAATATAGAAAACGACATCCACGGGCGACAAGAGGTAGCTTATAAAATTATGCGACAACTTAACAAACAAGAAAAGGACACCGCACACTTACACATTATAGATAAAAATACATGGATAAAACATTATCGAGAACTTTGGACAGAAAAGGAAGAAAATCCCGTAAGACAGGGTAATGAACATCAAACATTGACTTTAACAACAGACTCAGACTATAATGAAACACCGTACACAGGAGATGAAATAACGCTGGATGAATTACAAGATGCCTTAAAACAAATGAAAAACCGGAAAGCAGCTGGACCCGACACCATAAACGTAGAACTACTAAAATATGGAGGATTACTGTTGGAACTGAGAATACTACATTTATTAAATGAATGCTGGAAACAGAGAAAAGTACCGGACGAATGGAAAACGGCGGAAGTAATATCACTGTATAAAAAAGGAGATCGAAGCTCTTGTGGCAATTATAGAGGAATAAGTTTATTAAATGCTACATACAAACTATATGCCCGGATTGTAAACAATAGACTAAAAAGCATAGCTGATGTGCTACTATTAGAAGAACAAAGTGGCTTTCGCAAAGGAAGATCCTGCAACGACAATATCACCATAATACGACAGTTAATCGAAAAACGTAGAGAATATAACTTAGAAACCCATATTGGGTTTATCGACTACGAAAAGGCCTTCGATCGGGTAAACAGAGATATACTATGGAAAATTATGGAAAAACGGGGTTACCCTAGACATCTTATAGAGGTGATAAGAAAACTATACAATAACACAGAAATAATAATAAACACCGGAAAAGACAGAACAGGACCAATAACAATCAACAGAGGTGTAAGACAGGGATGCTGCCTGTCGCCAACCCTGTTCAATATATATATTGACGACGCTGTACGACAATGGAAACAAGAAATTAACCCCGGAATAAGACTAACACCCGCCAATAAATGTATAAACACAGTACTGTTTGCCGATGACCAAATAATTTTACAAAAAACAGAAGACGACCTACAATACGCAATCTACCGCTTGAATCAGATATGTAAAAATTACAACTTAAAAATATCAGAAAAAAAGACGAAAGTTATGGCATTTCGAGGAAAACAACCTGTACGTTCCAAAATACTTATAAACGAAACACCCATAGAACAAGTATCACACTTCAACTTCTTGGGATGCGATATAAGCTACGAATATGACAAAGATGTTACAAACAAACTACATAAATACCAAATGATGTGTGGCACCATACAGAGAACACTACAAAAGAAGACAAGCAAAGAAACAAAAATAAAATTCTATAAAGTGATGACAACACCTATATTAACATATGGAAGCGAAACCTGGGCACTTCGGAAACAAGATAGACAACGAATACAGTCGGCCGAAATGAAATTTCTAAGAATGACAAAAGGTTGTACACTGAGGGACCATATAAGAAATGAAGATATAAGGACCGAATTGAACATATTTTCAATGAATGACAGAATACACCAAAACTCATTAAAATGGAGACATCACATTGAAAGAATGAACGAAGACAGATTGGTCAAACAAGTGGTAAACTATAGACCACACGGAAGAAGAGACATTGGTAGACCCAGAAGAAGATGGCTAGAATGAAGACGGAACAGGCTGCAAGCCTAGTCCTTGAAGTGCAGAAGAAGAAGAAGATTAAAACATTTTAGGGCTCACGCTGAACGATATGTAAGACGTCACAGATAAAACAGACAACACAGTTAAAAAAAAAATTAAAAATTAAAATGTTTCCTTCACACATCGAACAAATATAAGAGATATGGAAACAGCCCTAATAGGAATAACGTCCTCATGATCGCTATAGACAGTTACTACGCGGTAGTCCTGACGGGTGTTGAGCAGGACTAACAATGGACTTCTCGAAGTTGTTTGAATGCGGTGTGGTACACAAAAAATTATGGGACCCCAATCAAGGGGGAGGCATGCGCAAAAATTTCAAAAGTTTCAAAATTGGCGGGTGAAAGCAGAACATTAACAACCAAACACAGAGAACAAAAATCATCGCGGTGTGAGGAGAGATGACAGATCCGCGGCAACATAACATTTAAAAAGTGTTTAGGATGGAGTGTTTGCTTAAATATGTTAGGTCGTTGACGCAGACCACCTCCTTACTTTTCAGTGCCTTAAAGATTTCTAAGGTCTCCGAAACGTTCAACCTCGTTCCCTTGTCGCAAAAATGTAAGAGTTTCACGTCTTCTTTAAAGTCACAGGTATGTTTCTCGAGCAACAGGTGATTAGCAAATTGTGACTGAGTTATGATGACCTCCCTATCTTTATTATTATGGAATTGTCGGGAGTGTTCTTTAATGCGTGTCACAAAAGATCTTCCCGTCTGACCTATGTACACGGCATCACAATCCCTACAATTCAACCGATAGACACCCGATTCTTTCCAACTACCTTTCTTGTCTTTAGAGTTCACTAAAAACCTCCTAGCGTTGTTAATCGTTTTGTAAGAGACTGTGATGCCATGTTCAGAAAGGATTCTATGTTTAAAAACTCTATGTTTAATAAAATGTTTATAATAAAGTTTGTCTATAGTTGCAATCGGATAATTATTATTCAGCCCTATCTGTTTTATAATATCGATTTCTTTTTGAAAGGATTGCTCTGAGAGATCCAACGAAAAGACGAACGAAGAGATCCAACGAAGAGATCCTTTCAAAAAGAAATCGATATTATAAAACAGATAGGGCTGAATAATAATTATCCAATTGCAACTATAGACAAACTTTATTATAAACATTTTATTAAACATAGAGTTTTGAATACACATCTCTCGTATCGATCCACAGATAATGATCCTATATACAGGTCTATTACTTATTTCGGGGGGATTTAGATTAAACTCGGTAGAATCCTTGCTGAACATGGCATCACAGTCTCTTACAAAACGATTAACAACTCTAGGAGGTTTTTAGTGAACTCTAAAGACAAGAAAGATAGTTGGAAAGAATCGGGTGTCTATCGGTTGAATTGTAGGGATTGTGATGCCGTGTACATAGGTCAGACGGGAAAATCTTTTGTGACACGCATTAAAGAACACTCCCGACAATTCCATAATAATAAAGATAGGGAGGTCATCTTAACTCAGTCACAATTTGCTAATCACCTGTCGCTCGAGAAACATACCTGTGTTGTCTGTTTTATCTGTGACGTCTTACATATCGTTCAGCGTGAGCCCTAAAATGTTTTAATATGTGAGTATTGTATTGTAAGATACTTACCTTTTTATGCCTAATGTTCCTCATTTATTTAGTACAAGCCTGATGATGACTACTAGATAGTCGAAACCGGTCGCTCTTTTGGATAATAAATTGGTGGTGAAGACTTTGTGTTTTCTTCTGATTTAACTACCATGGCCACCTTCGAGACACTGGACAACCTTCGGTCTTTGTAACCTATCTAGAAAATTCTCGTATGGTTGGTTGCATACTTTAAACACGATTGAATACACCATTTACTTCTGCGACAAAAAATAAATCTGGCAACAAAACTGTCAATTGATGCGTTTCGTCACGTTCTCTACTTTTACGTTCTATAGTGCTTGAATTTCGGGGTCATAAAATATAGGATTGCCCTAATCGGTTACTTTCAACTGGAACGAGATCATGGGGGTCCCTTTACTCCCGTTAAACTGCGTTAGAGTGGTAAAGTATTGATACTATTGGTTATTAAGCTTCTATGGCCCTTATTGGAAATATTTTTAGCATTATTATTGCAGACATATCATTCTTCATGCTGGTAAATTCTTTGCTGGTAACGTTGATTGAAGAGGATCTTCAATCAACGCTGGTAACAAGAATGGTTTCATTCCTGGGGCTGAATTAGTGTTTTCCTCTAAATCCAAAAGTGACTATCATGGGGAAATGAACCAAAACAACTTTTTGCTATGGTTTGAGAATCAACTTTTGAAAAACTTGGAGGAACCGTCAGTTATTATTATGGACAACGCACCGTACCACAGTACATTGGTAGATAAGGCTCCGACAAGTGGATCGACAAAGCCTGTTATAAAGGATTTGCTTACAAAACAACTTTCAACTTGAAAATGCTATGCTGAAGAGTGAACTACTTCAAATTGTTAATCAGTAAGTAGAAAGGAAATGGAAACTTTTGTGTTTATTTAATTTTTTTTTTCTAGAAATAAACCGAAAAAAAAACCTAACGGATCAGATGGCTGAACAATATGGCCATAGAGTGCTACGTCTTCCTCCCTATCATTGTATATTCAATCCAATCGATATGATATTGGGCGTGGCTAAAAATTATTATAACAAACACGTAGGTCGTGATGGAAATGCAAACAATAACTGTTTGGGCATGTGGAAAGAAGCATTGTCTACCATTACACCTGTGGTCTGGATGAACTCTATCAGGCATACAGAACAAGTAGGTAATTGAGAAATGGTGGAATCGTGAACGAATTTTTGATGGAATGGAAGTTAACATTGAACAGTGAGAGTGATAGTGATTTTAAGGAAATATTTAATATCTATTTTCTTTAACATCTACATGAACATGTCATCACGTTAAGAGGTTTCTATTTCTTTGAAATAACGTTCCTCTCGACACACAATTCAAACCACCGATGTGTGCCCCATTAGGGATGACTCACAGATGTTGCACAAATCATCATTAGTACTTGTGGTTGTGGTTGTTAAATTTGCGATATGTTCCAGTTGTTCCTAGGACATCTAGAACAAATGTCTTGGCTATGTTCCATATCTGTTGAAGAAACGTCGGCTAGTAAATAGATCGTAAGAAACTTGTGTTTCATTTGGGTCAAGTAGAGAACTGTCTTCCCCCTTAATATCTATTTTGTTTATAAATAATTGTACAATAGCATAATAGTATATAATGTAATATGCATAATATAAATGTATAATAATACTAATAATCACACTGGCTAAATGAGTAAATTCCATGTACTAACTCATCCTAACACATTATGGTTCTATTTCATTTCCAATTATTGGTGTATACTAATGCCTATGTATTTTTAATTATTTTAAGAATTTCACAATAGTCTCGGAACAAAATTCTTGGAAGTACGAAGAAAAGGTATACTTTTCAGTTACAAATTTACTAGCCCAAATCAACAGTCATGTCCAATAAAAAAAATTGCTGTGGCAAGATGGCGACGTGCTGACGTCATAAATTTTTATGTTTTATTAATTCTACTGTAGAGGTCGATTACTTAGAAAAGAAACACCGTCATAAGTGCGCAGAGACGAATTATAGTTTGTTTACTGGGGTTGTCTAGCAACCGTAACGTCACTGCAAGAACACTGTTTTACCTTAGTATATTTGTGCAAAAATATACTAGTTTCCTACTAAGGCAATACAGTCGTCATTGGGTATTTATGTATTTATATCGAAATAATACCGCATTTGTGCTATTAAAAGTTTTACTATGTAAATTTTGGATGAATACGGTATATGTTTCTAATTACTGCAACCGTATTATTACAGTTTCGTAAGGGTACAAATCAAGTAAAAGTACAGTATTTTCGTTAGATACTTACTTTTGTAGATTTTCTCATTTTGTCATTAGTAATATTTTCGCATTAGCATATTTAAGGTGAGTTTATAAACTCAACTAAAGTAGGAATTAAATTAACAACTAAGAATTAAGAAAGATAAATACAGGAAAATCTCATCTGCAGTTTATAAACTTTCGTATATCAATTAAATTAATAAACTCCTGGACAAAATTAATATATATTTTGTGTTATTCCAAAATAATGATGATTTTCACATTCGACAGTTCAAGTAAATGTTGTTAACATGGGTTTTGATTTAAAAGTGTAATAGCAAAGAAAAGCATTTTTGATGAAAATTGATTTAAAATCTGATCAGAAATTGTTACTTATTAAGACTAATCGTTTTGAGCCACCAAGTTTTTTATTATTGATAGTGTACGTGCGAGTGTTCTCCAGTTTAATAATGAATCGCAGAACAAATTTGTCAGTACCACATTTGTTAGTACATTTGTTGTACCATCCTACAAAATGAACTCGTAGCTGCTCGCAATCTTCTTGTATCTGCCCGAACGATTAAAAGGCGCTTAAATGAAGCTGGATTAGACAGCAGAAAACCAGCCAAGAAACTCCTGCTCACCAGAGAGCACAAAATTCAAAGGTTGCGTTTTGCGAGACAACATCAAGACTGGACTCGTAATGATTGGAAGAGGGTTTTAGTCTCAGATGAAACGAGAATCAGCCTTAAATCTTCTGATGGACGTGAGCGTGTCTGAACAAGCCAGGAGAGAGATTTGCAAGTTGCAATATCTCTCCAAGAGTTCTGTTTGGTGGTGGCTTTGTAATGTTTTGGGGAGGCATCTGTTTCAATAGCCGCACAGAATTGGTCCCCATGCGTGGTAGGTCATTGAATGCGGATTATTATCTGGAACATATTGTCGTTGACCATGTAATGCCATTTGCTGCTATTGTGGGACCGAATTTCTTGTTTATGCAGGACAATGCTCGTCCTCGTGTGGCTGGGCAGGTTATTCGCTCCTTAAATGCTATACCTATTCCGTTCATGGAATGGCCAGCCAAGAGTCCCGACATGAACCCAATAGAGCATCTATGGGACGATATTAAAAAAAGGATTCGACGTCGTACACCTCCACCTGCCAACCGCAATCAACTGGTAGATGCAGCATGCAGGAATGGGAAAATATTCCTCAAGAAGTGGTTCAAAATTTGATCTCCAGTATGCCAAGACGCATGGAAGCAGCAATTAGGAGTAGAGGAGGATATACACGATATTAGAACAGCTCAAAGTCTGAAAATCTATTGTTTTCCTTTGTTTTCTGTTTGCAAGTTTGCATTGTTTCCAAGAAAAAAATTTCATTAATTAAAAATTATTAGAGATAACGCCCTGATTTGCTAATTTCATTTACTAGCTACTAGACAGTACCTAACTATAAGCTTTTATAAAAATGATATTGCAATATTAATTTCGGTATTGTAATTATACAAGTTTAATTATGTGGTGCGTTAATTTTGTCCAGGAGTTTAGTTAAGAATTAAGAAGATGGTTTTTCAACTAAGAATCAACAATTATGTTTTTCACGCATGTGCACAAAGTACACAATTTTCGGTTTTAAGCGTTAACCTCCTAAACTATCAATTGCTATCAATATGGATAGTGAAGAAGTTGTCGAAATGATGGGTGTTCTTTTATTGGTGAAGAGTTGTGGAATACCGATGGATCAGGTGTTGAAATGTTTCGTCTTACGATGTCTATTCAGAGATTTAGATTTCTTCTTCGCGTTATAGGGTTTGATGATAAGATTGATAAGCAAACTCGAGAGCAGCGCAAAAGCAACGGATAAGTTTGCGCCAATTCGTGCTATATTTGATATGTTTGTGGCTAGAATTCGTAACCATTTATGAAATGTTGTCGGCGTTTAGAGGTAAATGTGGGTTTCGGCAATATATTCCATCAAAACCAAACAAATACGGTATATAAAGGTGTTTGCGACATGTTTTTACACAAGCAAGATGGAACTCTATTGCAAAGATATTCGAAAATATTTTATATAATGATATAATTCAAACATACCAAAAACAATTTGCAATACAACAGCATGGCTTTCTACCCAGCAGATCTACTGTGACAAACCTATGTGTATTAACAGATACAGCTGCAGAAGCTATCAGGGCCTGTTCACTTGAATAGCCGCACATGGTCGGGCAACTTACTGCTCCATCTGGCGTAAATGCTGGAAACGGAAATGTGAAAGTTAGAATGTTATGTCAAGAGGTGGCACCTCGTCCGACATTTAATCCGTGTACACAATCAGAGTAGCCGTGGCGGGCATGACAGAATCGCGTCGTTCATACCGTCAGATGTCAGATTACATGTTTTCTCAGGTGAGACTATAAAATATTTGTGAATTTTGTGATGCCGAAGAATTGTTCAGTTCCTGGATGTGATGGTGAAGACACCAGAAGGTAGGAGCATTTTAAATCATGAGATAAAACATTCTAAAGGAGTTATTCAGAACTTGTTACATGTCATGTGGATTACAATATGATGTCATTTGTATAGGCTATCATCTCCTGTGGATTCTCACACTCTGAAGATATGGCTGGAACGCATCAACGACCCGAGACTGTCAGCAATGAACCCGATGTAGCTGCGCCAGGAGTGCAGGGTGTGTTCCAGCCATTTTGATTCGGATTGTTTCACAGAGGTAGCCGGCCGCCTGCGGCTATCGAGTGTGGCCTTACCCACAAAAAACTTAACAGGTATGATTATTTTCGTTTCAATTTATCTGCAGTGATTACGGCTTATTCAGGTTATACTATTAGATCCCTTGAGGACAGGTTTTCAAAACTTACCCCGCCTAGGAGAGTTGCATCACATAGCATTATTGGTAATTCTTTGATACCTTATATTATCACATAACATATTTTCATTGAATTGAATTGCTATATAGGAAACGTTGATGGAACTCAGCAGAGCAGTCTCTCTCCAGGGAAATTATCTGTTATACCTCCTAACAGGGTATATGAAAGAAAGAGGTTGTTCAGCATTGAAGAAGACGAACACCCTGGGCCATCATCAAGAATTCAACAACCAACGAGTACGTATATCACAATCACTTTTACGTCATACATTTATATTTTTGAATCAATGTTAATGATGTTAATGAAACCACTGTTAAATTCTTCGAATGCCAAATGCGCAACCAAAAACATTTGCCACAAGGTAGACGCTACACTTTGTATGATAAGGTGTTAGCACTTGCTTTATTGAAACAAGTTCCCAAAGCTTATCAGTTCCTATCTAAAATTTTAAGTTTTCCATCCCGCAAAACTGTGTCATCTCTTGTGAGACAAGTTAAATTTCAATGTGGCATTAACTTAAACTTAAACCGATAAATAGGAACTGCATTTTGATGTTTGATGAAATGTCCAGGATCTATCATTAGTCGTTACATAAATGATTTTATGTGCATGTCGTTCATCCAGCACAAAATAAAATTACATCTCAAAATTTAACATTTACCAGTTTTAAGCATACCTCATTAGATAAATATTTAGTATTATGGGCATGATACAAAGGCATACCATTATTTCTTTTCGAAGGAATACATATTTAACATTTTTTAAGCTTTTGTAACGGTTCTAACAAACCGTGATTCTTTTTTGTTTTTCTGGATGAATGATATAATAAATTATGTTTTAGCGATACATTCTAATATCTGGATAGTTAGTTTTTTGTATGAACTTTGTCACGTACACTTCTTAATAAAGATTACCTTATACTTATTGTTACTATTATTTCCAGGATAGGTAATGCTTGGGTCGACTATTGTCTCTTTCCAATTGAAGCACTTTCAACACGAAAAATATTTAATCGTAATCGAGATAATGGACGATCGGACGATAGACTCATTTTCAACCAATTAAGATTTGTGATTATCTCGATTACAGTTAAATATTTTTCGTTTAGAAATTGCTTTGTTTATGATATAAATAAAAACGTATTAATGTCAAAATTCCCGCGCATTACTGTTTAAGGATTACAGGTTTCTATTTACTAATCTAGCCTTTAACGCCGGTTTTTACGCTAGATGGCGCGGACACGGACCAATTTCGCAGTATGGGAGTAGGCCATCTAGAACTCAATGGGTGATCTGTGGAAGCTATACATGACAATAGTCAACTTGATGTCATCTTGACAGATTGTGCCAAGGCATTTGATACGGTTGATCGTGGCATTCTTATTGATAGACTAGCTATGTTTGGTTTTTCAGAGGGTGCTTGTAAGTTTATAAAGTCATACCTATACTCAAGAAATCAAAGAGTTAAAGTTGGGAACTGTCTCTCAGACAGCTTCATTGCTTCATCAGGGGTGCCACAGGGAACTGTACTTGGTCCCCTGTTATTTTTAATTTTCATTGACAGCCTCCCAGCATGCGTGAGATCATCTGAGAGTCTACTTTTTGCAGATGATTTCAAAATTTTTAAAAAAGTACTGAGCTCTGAAGACTGTCAACAGTTACAGAATGACTTGGATCAGGTTTTCAATTAGTGGAATGTCAATCAATATAAATAAATGTCAGGTCATTACATTTACGCGTAAAAAGAACTTTATTGACCATAAATATACCATCAACAACTGTATACTGCCAAGAAAAAGTGAGTGTAAGGACTTGGGTGTTATCCTTCAAACAGATTTAAGATTCAATAAGCATTACGAGACTATTATAGATCGAGCATATAGGGCACTTGGATTTGTCATTAGAAATAGTCGGTTCTTTGGGATAAATACTGTGATAAAATTGTATAACTCTCTTGTAAGACCACACTTAGAATATGCGGCTGTGATAAGGTCACCTCAAGCAGAAACTCATTCCAACGCTATTGAAAAAGTTCAAAAAAGGTTTTTAAGATATCTCCATGTCAAGAAGTACAATGTATATCCATATATGGTTTCATATAAATCAATGTTAGTTGATGCTAATTTTGATACTTTAAGCATTAGAAGAAGCATACAATGTGTTATATTTGTATTCTGTATCGTAAACAATACCAAATACTGTGAGTTATGCTTAATCAATTAGGATTAACTTTAGGGTAATACTAAAGTAGCTTTAAGGATAAGAGACTTGAGACTGTTTTCCACAAGTACCTCGAGTTGCTCACCAATTCAAAACATGCTGAATGAATGTAATCTTTTAGTAGAAAACTGTGATATAGATTTCTTCAACACTAATATAAGAGCAGTAGAAGCTTGTTTTAGGCAATTATTTTTAAGCAATTTGCATATGTAGCTGGTCAGTCTGATACCTCACGTTAGTTTAATGTGTCTGTGTATGATCTTAGTGTGAGTCTGTTGTGTAAGTTTTCCTTTTATGTTTTAGTTAGTAGTTAGTAGGCACTCTTACATTATATTACAACTACTTTTTTGTGTTATGTGGGAGGATAAATAAATAAATAAATATATATCGGGCAACAACCAGAAGGTCTTTATAAGGTCTCAAATAGGTCTGAAGATATTGTCCTTGGAATGTCCAATCATATTTCTGGAACTGGAAGAAATATAACTACGGACAACTGGTTTACTTCCCTGCCGCTTGTGGAAAAATTGTTTACTGATCATAAAGTAACAACAATAGAATCAATTAGAAAAAATAAGCCACAACTTCCGGTAGAGTTTACTCAGCCTACAACGCGGCCTGAATGTTCTACTATGTTCGGTTTTAGAAATATCTGTACACTGGTATCATATAAACCAAATAAAAAGAAAAATGTACTTGTAGTATCCAGTATTCACTACAAAGACGAAATCGACGAAGAAACGGGGGAGAAGCAAAAACCAACCATTGTTACTGCTTACAACAGTACTAAAGGAGGGGTTGATACAGTGGATAAACTCCGCCAAATTTCCTACAATTTTGTACCAAAATGATAGTTGTTTAAAATTAAATTTCCTACAATTTTGGTTCCTATGTTTATCACAATTATACGCGTAAAATTGAAAATAAACGAGTTGTTCAATAAACAAAAATTCAATTTTTTCGGGTATAAATCGAAAAATATCGATCCTAGGAAGAAAATGATAGGAACCAAAATTGTAGGAAACTTAATTTTAAACAACTTTTGTAATAGCTAGTTTTCGTTTAAAATTGAAAATAAACGAGTTATTTAATAAACAAAAGTTCACCCTTAAATTCAAGATGGCGGATGACGCAACGGGTCTGGTACCCCGGCAATCTAAATTTAGACTCCCAGTGACCCCCTCTAAACAATTCCGAAGGAAAATTGGTGTCAAATTTTTTTGCAAGGTTTGCCCCTTTTTGGAGCTAATTCGATTGGGCTAATGGTACAGCACACTTCCTTTACCCGGAACGTCTAGGACGAAACACTATGCAATGAAATTATTAGTTTAAAGTTAATCATGTTTATAGACGCCCCCTTCAAGTCTATAGTTGTTAATGGTCAATTCTTAATTTTCATTTCGTTGAGTTTGTAAACTCACCTTTAATCTCCTTCAGAAACGACCAGTTTCCCCGAAAACGTACGGACGGAAATCTCGGAAAAATCTCTCTCGTTATCGGCCCGCACTTGCACTTTAACTCCCGTCCCTTTCCACTCGCGGAAACGCGAAAAACCACCGGCAAAACTAATTAATTAATTAATGGCGTCGTTTGGTGTCATATCACTACGTGTCCTAGGCAAAAAGGAAGGAAGAAAGGAAGAGGCGGAATTCTACGACACTTACCGAACGACCAGGCGCCCTCCGATTGGTCCGCGGGACCGGAAATCGTACGGCATTGGTGATAAATCAGCAGGTGCAGAAACGAAGTGATCCGATTGGTCCACGTGACCGGAAATGGTACGTCGCAAGTCAAAGTGAATTACTTAAATTTACTCTGAAGGGACGTGTAGAGAAAAGTCTAAATTATTTTAAGGAATTTGCAATGTAATACACTCGTTGCTAATAGAATATTGTAACGTTTATTCTAATTTATTTACACAGTTCTTAACACTACTTCACTAATTAATTTTATATTGTTCACTTAACGCACTAATTTATTTATACACTTTCACTAGTCGGCTTATCGCATTTTTTACTCACGACGACTCCTTGTCTACTGTATCTCCGACCGCACCGTTTCGTAATTTATAGCACCAATAAGGTCTTCAGGAACCTTCCGGTAGTTACTCGATTATTCTTTCCCTAATTGGACGTTTCCGGAACGTTCGAGATGGTTTTTATGGTCCCCTTTGAACGGCGCCATCTGCGTCAGATAAGAAACACGCTTCATGATGATATTTACATTTCGCGTTACAATATTAATATCAATCTAATGTAAGTAAATAGAAATACTGTATTTATAAGAAATTTATACCAGAATATACTGGTGTTTGTGGTGAATATATGTGGTGTATTGATGAATAATAAACTTATAGCATACGTATTTCTACTAAATTTTTACTAGAATATTTTGGTATATATACTATCTAATACAAGTTTAAAAAATGGCGATTCTAGCAAAATTGCCCAATAAAAGTAATATAAAATACCTAAGAGTCATATCAGTAAGGAGAATGGCGTGGAAAAAAATAGTTTTATTTTTTGTACCTCTTCGCAGGTAAAATGTAAACTCCATAAGAGCTGTCATTTTACTTAGCAGAAATTGCAACATGCATTATTAAAATTTTCGAAAAATTGGAAATGTAATGCGAGTAAGAGTTCTTGGTCGATCTGGTAAATCTGATCGATAAATGTGGTAAAAACCACACTTAAGTTCAAATATGATGTTACAAAAATGTATTTCTTTAAAAAAAATCCATTCGAAATGTGATGTTCTCGGGTCATGGTAGCTCTTGAAGGGTGGCTCGTGAGTAATGAAACTAAAGAAGTCCCATAGAGGCTCATTTATTGGCACGCTTATTGATACAAGTCGCTTTATTAACAATACAATACTGACTATTCTAAATAATACAGTAAATTGAAATATTAACAATAGTTGTCAACTTAGCAGTTTTACTTAACGTCGAAGGTGTATTGTATTATAGGTCGCTCACCTTCCGGTTTATTACTTATTGCAATTCTTGTGAATTTCAATTGTTTAAATATTCCATTACAGAAAATTTACAAGATCGTAACAACGATTGTCGACTATATGTTACAATTTTATTTGTTTGCTGTGAAAAAGCTATTAATGTTTATAAATTTGGGCAAAAAGGCTGGCAAAAACTATTTTGCATTCGGTTCTAATAAGAAATACAGGTTAATAGCGACTCTGTCTTCGGAAGTTATTTTGGATTTTTTGTGGAGTTATTCTTTATTTTGTAATATTACACGTAGTGTAATTTTGGTATGTATAATTTGAGTCGCGGCTCTCCCCTCGATTTTTAGTAAAAGTAGACATTGTGTAAAAAAAACATGCCTAAATATCTTATTTACTGCATAATTGATATATGCAGGCACTCGGTACACCGATAAAGCAGACAACACTGTTAAAATAAGGAAATGGTTTAAGGACGAAACTTGTCTGCTGATTGGGTGATGGAGTTATTTGTTATTATTGTTATTATATGTATTTTATGTTCTATGGTTATTTGTAGGGGGTTTGTGCTTGCGTAGGGGTACGGGTACGATTATCTTCAGCGCTTCGAACGTTTCATCAATTCATTCCCTTTTCACTTTTACGTTCATTACGTTCATTGTCTCCGCGAGTCCACCGATAAAATGAAAAGAACGGCAAAAATACTCTTTTTTGCGACGACTTCATATGCGGCAGCTTCTCCTCCGAAGATTCATCTGAATTGGAAGCGATCTCCAGAAAAGTACTGCGGAAACTCGTTGGTATAAGTATCTCACACGTCATTTTAACTATTTCAGTATACTTATCTTCCTAACTACATTATGATCTTTACCATACAATCTAATATAAACATATGTGTTAAGTTAATGTATTAATTGTTAAGTCTGGAATCATCCTTCTGTAACGAAGCATAGTTTTCCTGTGGCTTGAACCCTCTGTTACCGTTTGCGGAAAACCCGTAAATTTAAACAATCATTGTCTCTCCGCCGTGACACCCGCAAATTTTGAAGACCGAGTTTAAACAAAATACCACCAGTTGTCTCTTTAATTAGGAGCTGCAAATTACCCCTCCTTGTTTCCCTGGGAGCTCTAAATATTAACGAAAAATATCGAGTGTATCTGGTGTAGTCGCAGCTCTTGTGAGTAGTCCTATAGTGTCTCTGCAGTGCCAACCGTCCGTTTTTCGCGAGTAGTCCGACAGCTTTCTCCGCCGAACCAAGTGCCCGTTCTGTCGTTTGCTTTTCTCGCGATACGAGAGAATCTCCGCCGCCCGACCGCCCGTGGCCCGTCTCTCGCGAAGTGAGTTTTCGGTACAAGTGTCACCGCCGATAGTTTCATCTTCCAGTGTGAGTACTCAAAATCCGATTATATTGTCTCTTTGGCTTAGGCTTTTTCTTCTCTCGCATAAAGTAGTTCGTAATAAAATGTTCTCGGTGAAGTATTCCCAGGGCGTCTTTATTACGATAATTAAACGCAATCCCACAAGTCCTAATTTTAACTACGAGCCGCACGCTAGATTTCCGCTTCCTCCCTAGAGCCCGCCCTATAGGGCTTAACACCACCCTCGCTTGTTTGCTCATTCTCATCTTCGCTTACTCTCTCTTCCGCTTGCATCTAACCGTCTCTACCGACTCTGCACGTTTAATTACCTATTACATTTTAATAACCTACATTTTCCCGCTTTGTAAATTGATTATTTGTATGTTTTATAGAAACGTTTAATTTTCGTATTTCCTCAATACGTATTTCCTTTCGTTTAACATATTCTCGTCAGTGTAGATAAAAACCGAGCCGTTTTTGCCCGAACCAGCTGAGCCCGGGCGCTCGATCGATTGCGGAGCGCAACGTTGTCGGTTTCTCTCTGAAATCCGAATTTCCGGATCTCACACCGTTGCCAAAACTCCCCGAAAGTCTAGTAACCGGCAAATCGTTGCCTCCGCTGCCGAACCGTCCCTAACTACTGTAAAGAATGTAACTACGATCGTCCGCTTATCCGATATCCTTATTCACGTTTAATTTAAATCCAATCTCATTTGTAACAGCATAAATTAATGTAATATAGAATCAACCGTATTTTTCCCTGTACTGTGTGTTTTATTTTCACGGACCCCCTGGCATTCTCCTGAGTTTAAACTCACCCGTGGCTTTAGGGAGTTAACCCTTAAAAATCTGGTGCCCGAGGTAAACCGACTTCGAAACCGTTTCCCGAATTCCCGAACACCGCAACTTGCGCCAATTCAAATAAGTGACGTAATTTTCCGCCAGAGTCGTTGTGCCGCCAACGACTCTGCCTTACCCAACAAAGTACGTTACACTTCATTTGTAGACTCCATTTCACATAAGAACCGTGGCCTTGAGTTCCATGCAGGCCGCATCTCCGTCACGAAGTCGCTCGATCGGCATCTGGACAGTAGCGGTCCGAGTAGTAATCGTATTAGGGGATAATATTAATTCGTGTATTGTTAGTTGCCTATGTTGTGTAAACAAAATGAATAATTTAATCTAAATCATTTCGATTTAGTCAAAATACACAATGCACAACGTACAAAACTGTAATAATAATAAAATAAACGACCGTTACGTTACGTTAGATACGCGAACACCGGGCGACAAGCGACAATGCCGAAAAACACGCCAACGCCCCTACGCTAAACCTTCACCCTCCCGCCACTGCTTATACACGAATTACATGAAACTATGAAAACCGAACATAGCCGATGGAATATGTCGTTCCGTGTAACTCTAGCCCACGGTTCTTCTTATATGAAATGGAGTCTACTTCATATTAGAAAAGAAATATGCATACAATCAAAATTCCCATGAAATTTAGGTTGTGTCCATGTGACTGTTTTGTATGTATATGAGTAGATCGTGGATTGTTTCTATCCGCATAGCAATTCGAAACAGAGCACCGGTGGCTCATTTTTAGAAAACATTAATTATTAACATATTAAACAAATATTGATGTAATAAGGGTAGGTATTATAAAACTTGTCTGACAGTTAACTCAAAGTTAACTTGGGGAATGACGTCACATACGCCAGTTAACTTCAAATGTCGGAGTTAACTTTGTCGGGTGGAAAGGGTATCGGTTAAAGTTAACTTTGTAGAAAATCATGTTTTGTATTCGAATTTCGACAGTTCTGTCAATAACTAACCTTTCCGTGCTTATAACCTTAATTTTTTTATTGTGTTTATGCAACGATTATACACTATCAAGTATTGCTCAGTTCGCCGAATCTGCCTGACAAATTCTGTGACTTCACCTCCGATGCTGGACAGAAGATATAGATTTTTATTCATTTGACTTGTAATTTTAATTGTCAAAAATGTTAGCAAACGATATTTACGATATTTTTGAGGAATTTTTAACCGACGATGAAGAAGATGCTGTGAATATTGTTAAAGGCCCTCGGCGACAAAGGGTATTTAGAAATCGGTTAGACCATTTCCTCTTGTGGAACGAATCAGAATTTAGAAATCGTTTTCGATTATCAAGAGATTCTGTATATTTGTTAATGGGGCACATTGAAGCAAATTTACAAAGACCAACTAATAGGTCAGCAGTAACTATTTTAATTATTGTAGGCTTTTGTATATTAATTATTTTTATTTTTAGAAATCATCCTCTATCGCCAATGACGTAATTTATTTACATATAACATAATATAACATATTTACGTACGTAAATATGGATTACGTAGAGTACGTACGTAAACCGTACAGTTTACAATGATAACTCTTACTGTTTAATACAGTAAAATGAATAAATCTCTCTTATCTTCTGTCCAGCATCTGTGGTGACGTCACAGAGTTTGCCAGGCAGATTCGGCGAACTGAGCAATCCTGGTAGTCTATAATCGTTGTGCCCTCTTCATGATTTTTTTCGAATTTCGACATTTCTTCTGTCAATAACTAACTATTCTCATTCTGTGCATATAACCTCAATTTTAATGGGACTTTTATAAAACTGGCATTATAAAAGCTCAAGTTAACTTGACTGTTAACTTTTAGTTAACTGCCAAACAAGTTTTATAATACCCACCCTAAACAAGATAATAGATATGCAACTCAACATATATGCACCTCAATATTCACGCGTGTACTGGTAGCTACGTGCTCCGACATCCACACAAAACAGTCACATCGACACAACCTAGTCACTAGATGAGGAAAGTACCGCAATTCAATAGGGAGTTATTGGAAGTGTAATAAAGTGTAGCAGTAATACTGATAGCACTATTTTGACATATACGCATGCGCAGTGGCCCACTAAATACTGCTACCCGTAATTGTGATAGTGCTAGACTTTATTAGGGAGTTATTGGAAGTTTCAAAATAGTGACAGCAGTAATAACAACAGCCGTATATTAATAGTGCGGTGTCGTTATCGCGGCCGAAAAAAACGAGTTATTGGAAATGCTTTTTGGTTTTGTGCTATTTCATGGCTATTTCCTTATTTCTAACCTTACTTTTAAACGTCGAATTGTCAGTTGGCGAATGACCCGGTTGTTGTTATATGTTTGAGTTTGAGGTGAAGACAGACAAAAATGAAAGAAGCAGGTCGTCGTCGTACGTAAACCTTAGTCTAACTTTTTGTCACTCATTGTTTTTTTAAAACAAATTCACAACTACTCTACTCGTTAAAAAAATCCGACAATTGAAAACCAAAAAGCAAAGACGTAAACAAACCATAGAGAATGCAAAACGGTTAGTTATAAAAACGACAGATCAGCTGATAAATGTCAAAAGTGTCAAAATACGGGAAAATTCCAGTAATAGTGCACTCCTTATTTGTTCAGTAGGGAGTTATTGGAAGTGTAATAAAGTGTAGCAGTAATACTGATAGCACTATTTTGACATATACGCATGCGCAGTGGCCCACTAAATACTGCTACCCGTAATTGTGATAGTGCTAGACTTTATTACTGAACAAATAAAGAGTGCACTATTACTGGAATTTTCCCGTATTTTGACACTTTTGACATTTGTCAGCTGATCTGTCGTTTTTATAACTAACCGTTTTGCATTCTCTATGGTTTGTTTACGTCTTTGCTTTTTGATTTTCAATTGTCGAAATTCTTTAACGAGTAGAAAAGTTGTGAATTTGTTAAAAAAAAACAATGAGTGACAAAAAAGTTTGACTGAGGTTTACGTACGACGACGACCTGCTTCTTTAATTTTTGTCTGTCTTCACCTCAAACTCAAACAAATAACAACAATCGGGTCATCCGCCAACTGACAATTCGACGTTTAAAAGTAAGGTTAGAAATAAGGAAATAGCACAAAACCAAAAAGCATTTCCAATAACTCGTTTTTTTCGGCCGCGATAACGACACCGCACTATTAATATACGGCTGTTGTTATTACTGCTGTCACTATTTTCAAACTTCCAATAACTCCCTAGTAATAAAGTCTAGCACTATCACAATTACGAGTAGCAGTATTTAGTGGGCCACTGCGCATGCGTATATGTCAAAATAGTGCTATCAGTATTACTGCTACACTTTATTACACTTCCAATAACTCCCTATTACTGAACAAATAAGGAGTGCACTATTACCAAGAATAGTTAACGGTAAAGGATTGCTCAATCTAATAAGACGTACGTCAGCTGATAGTGGTGACGTCACCCGCAGACCTTGCGGATTCACGGATACAGATTGTTTGATTGTCATGTCATTTGATTGTTTACTTGTGTTTACTATTCGGTTGTGCTTTGTGCTTGTGCGTTTATTTTTCGTCTATTTTATAGAAAACGTGATTTTAAATTTAAAGAACTCGTTTTTTTTCTATTTGTATTAAGTGATATACATTACCTTCTAGGCACTCTAACATTACCCATAGCCAGTTTTTCTGAGGTAGGTAAAATAGTTTTGTGTTTTATAAGTAAATATTTCGTTCATTTAATTTTAGTGAGCAAGCGTGGTCAAATCTATATAGAATGCCCGGTACACGTTGTGCTTTGTATGGCTGTAACAATACCTATAAAAAAAGGCAGGAAGGAAATGAACATTTTATATTCCATCGCTTTCCAAGGGCTAAAGATCTTGTTTCCCAGACCATTAGAAAGGAGTGGATATTTCGTTGCAATAGGGGAGATACGTTTAAACCCGACACAAGCTACATCTGCTCAGTTCATTTTACGGAAAATGATTACGAAAGAGACCTACAAAATGAATTATTATGAATATATTAATATATATCGGAAACCAAGTTTCCGATATATTTTTACAGTGTGTAAATGTCAAATTCTTAAGTTGGATAAGTAAGTGGTTATTGAATTTAAACTGCATATCTTTAAAACTGAAATTTGTGCCAGCGGAAAACGGCTTTTTTATATTTTTATACAAATAAAACCCTTCTCCCAAATACAACTTCGTGTCTGTAAAACTCACTACTTACTTAATTCTTATAAATACTGTAATAGAATAATAAAAGTTTGTAAACGATTCGAATTGTAATTAAAAATGTAATGTAATTTCTATGCCTTTTTGCACTCTTTTTATGCTGGTTTATACAAATTTGTAGACGTTCAATGCTTATTTTTTAATAAATTTAAAGAAAAATGTTCATTTTTTGGTTTATTCATTCGAAAACCCTATATGCTATATAATTAACCACATAAACCTTATGAAACACTTCCAGAATACATTTTACGTTAAGAGCAGAGGTCTGCGGCTGACGTCACAAATGGGCGGAGCTTTCGCGCGTACATGGCAGACGTTTTCAGCTGATTGAGCAATCCTAACCGTTAACCATTCTTGCACTATTACTGGAATTTTCCCGTATTTTGACACTTTTGACATTTGTCAGCTGATCTGTCGTTTTTATAACTAACCGTTTTGCATTCTCTATGGTTTGTTTACGTCTTTGCTTTTTGGTTTTCAATTGTCGAAATTCTTTAACGAGTAGAATAGTTGTGAATTTGTTTTAAAAAAACAATGAGTGACAAAAAAGTTAGACTGAGGTTTACGTACGACGACGACCTGCTTCTTTAATTTTTGTCTGTCTTCACCTCAAACTCAAACAAATAACAACAATCGGGTCATCCGCCAACTGACAATTCGACGTTTAAAAGTAAGGTTAGAAATAAGGAAATAGCACAAAACCAAAAAGCATTTCCAATAACTCGTTTTTTTCGGCCGCGATAACGACACCGCACTATTAATATACGGCTGTTGTTATTACTGCTGTCACTATTTTGAAACTTCCAATAACTCCCTATTGTCCCAATATGTACAGTATTGAAGATACTGAAGATACACAGCCTATAGCAATGGGCGGCCATATTGTGTCCACGCCACGCCGCGCCAAATTCAAAATAGAAAACAAAAATTTGCTCGTCTCAAATTCTACATTTCGACAATCTTCATAATCATAATAAAACGAATATATTTCCTACCTATAAGATTTATCCAGAGACTCGTTTTATTAATGTTGTCTTTACCTAAAATTTATATATCTCACCTAATTGAATAAAAGATATGAAACCTTTACCTGTAGGCAATCGAAATAACCTATTTTTGCTTCCATTTTTACAACATAGGATATAACAACTTGGCCTTTTTATTCCCAAAAAGTAAAAACTAAATTTCACGAGAAAATAATGTACGTAAAAATTTATTTAAACAAATATGACACATAACCTACAACCACAAAACACAACAATAGGCATGGAACAGATAGATTGTAGATGTAATCCGCCATATTGTGTCCGAAAATGTACTTCTCTCTCTAACACGTTGGGACATTGAATTGCGGTACTTTACACAACCTAAAGTCACTATTAAATGTGGAAAGTATCGCAATTGGCGGCCATATTGTGTCCACGCTATGCCGCGCCAAATTCAAAATAGAAAACAAAAATTTGCTCGTTTCGAATTCTACATTTCGACAATCTTCATAATCAAAATAAAACGAATATATTTTCTACCTATAAGATTTATCCAGAGACTCGTTTTATTAATGTTGTCTTTACCTAAAATTTATATATCTCACCTAATTAAAAAAAAGATATGAAACCTTTACCTGTAGGCAATCGAAATAACCCATTTTTGCTTCCATTTTTACAAGATAAGATGCAACAACTTGGCATTTTTATTTCCAAAAGGTAAAAACTAAAATTCATGAGAAAATAATGTACATAAAAATTAATTTACACAAATATGACACATAACCCACAACCCACAAAACACAACAATAGGCATGGAATAGGCAGATTGTAGATGTAATCCGCCATATTGTGTCCGAAAATGTACTTCTCTCTCTAACACGTTGGGACATTGAATTGCGGTACTTTCCTCATCTATTGACTTTAACACAACCACTTTCGGAGCGCCATCTTTTGGATAAATGTTGAAATTCCTGATTTTGTGTCCAGCTTAACTGACTGCAGTGAACTCTATACTACGTACCTGGAAGGGACCCGCCTTGAGCGACAAGTGAGGCAAAACGATTGCATAGGCAACCCGCATTGGTTACGGATATCTATCTCTTTCTATCTTATGTTACTGAATGGGACGTTCGCGTATTTCTTAAATATTTTTTAATCTTTTTATGTTTATTTACCAGTAAACGTGATTTTCTCTGAATATTTCATCAGGAAAATGACAAAAGTAATAATGCAGACACTATAACGTTCAAGTCAAATTTTAACTGTTGACCTACGGGGTTGGGAAATAAAATAAAAAAAAATTAAAAACACAATTTTTGTCTAAATATGACAATGCTTCATTATATTTTAACAATTGCTAAATAAAACCAGTTTAGTAATTTTTTGCCGTACTGTGGCATTTTTCCCATGTAATTTAATATTTAATAGTTTACTGTGGTGATATATACATTCGGCACTTTAAATATATGGCAATTATTTTTCGAATAATTTGAATTTCGTGACATTCGTCAGCTATAAATTCTTGATTTACAGGGTGTTTACGTTTAAAGACATATATGTAGCAAAATGATTTGTAACTGTATTTATCATTTTTTCTTTTTAAGTCTATTTTGGTTTTCTCAATGTTTTCATTTTTTAATAGGAAGCGAATTTGTTTTTTTGTGAAATGTAAAATTTTATACACCACATCTGAAGCATAAAGAAGACCTTCTCGAGTGACAAAATTTGTGAATTATTTATAAGCCCAAGGCCCAGATAGCACAAAATATTCAATAAATATTTTTAAAAAATAGTTAATAAATAGTTGCGTGACAGATTTTTTAATATTCATCAAATATCTGTTTTAAATATTTATTTTATATTAAAATGATATATTGATTTTATATTAAAAGTAAATATTTATTTTATATAAAAATTAAATATTTATCTTATATAAAAATTAAAGATTTATCTTATATAAAAAGGAAAGATTTGTAGACTCGTTTCGACAGCCACAGCAAACAGCCAAATCGCCAAAGCAAATATTTCACAGGTTTACGATAACACGGTTGCACCCTGACCATACCATACCATACCATACCAAACTGCATCAACCAGCTCAACCAGCATCAACCGTAAAAGTAAAACGTATAAGTATATAACGTAAAATTCAACGCGGGACGCGCACGAAAATCGAGAGGACGGAAGCCAGCGAAATCAACCGAAACACAAACACTGACCGCGACCGCCGCCAGAGGCATACGTTTACGCGGCATATTTGAAATTTATGCGGTCTTTTATTTGTGCAGTGATAGAGTACCTGTTGTATGTAAAATGTATGTGATGTTTTAATTTTATGATGAATGCATAGTCATTTCGAAATAATTTATCACAAAGGTAAACCATAACTCCCATATTCAGCAATTAATTCCTGATTGTACTAATATACTTCATAAAAAATAAAATAATGCACCTTTCTAAAACCTGCAGTTATGTATTGACCTTTTATAACATAAAATATATATTCCCAATTACAGTTATGAATTAAATAATTAACAGAAAAATTTGTGTTCCAAAAATATGTGTTTAATATTAGTTAAATAATTGCAATAAATACATTTTAAAAAGTATTTTTAAAAATGTTAAGTCTATTAAGAAACGATGTAAATCATAACAATTAATCAATGAAAAACTTTACTATAAATAATATTAGTCAATATGGGCAAGGCGCCCAATTTACTTCATTTTTCAAATGTTCACTTAAGATATCCTAAATATTTGAAACAAATATTTTTTTGGAAATATTTACTAAATATTTCATTTTGCTAAAAATATTTAAAAAAGATATGAATATTTATAAAATATTTATGAAATATTAAGTGCTATTAGGGGGAGGACCAGTATAACAGTAGCGTTCAGTCAGTTCAGTAGACATACTACCTCTATATAATAATATATTAATACAATGATTGCAAGTAGTAGTATTAACCAGATTACGAACTATATTCCCAGAAATATAATCAACAGAACAATCTTCGTATCATAATATACTACATTTTCTTGAAATTCGCTAAAGTTTTCTTCGGCTAAGCACCTATAATTAAATAAGTGATCTAGAAACGAAACTAATGGCGTATTAGAATACAATAAATGTATACCTTCACTAATATAGCACGTTTCGAACAAAAATAATCGTCAAACTACATAAATTTCTACTTAAAATCAATTTACGCATATAGACCGAACTCATTTGCTTGAGTGCGATAAAGAGAGGTTCCCGTAACTATCTCTATCTTTGTTTCGCTTGCCCCTGACACACTGCACGCTATTATACGCGACGGACGCGGCCGTTCCAGGTACGAATAGTATAGAGTTCACTGCCGTCAGCCCACCTTATACCCTGGCGACCTAGCGTGCCTGGCGTGGACCAACGATTATAAACTAACCAGGATTGCTCACTTACATTTGACCAATGTTGGACAGTTTTGTGACGTCATCACCGGTGCTGAGGTGCGTTTACGTGTTGATCTGTGGATGATGTGATGTGGATATCGTACGTAAATATGGATTACGTAGAGTACATACGTAAACCGTACAGTTTACAATGATAAATCTTACGTTTACTACAGTAAAATCCCTATCTTCTGTCCAGCACCGGTGATGATGTCACAGAGTTTTTGTCTGACAGATTCGGCGAACTGAGCAATCCTGGTAGTGGTAGTCTATAATCGTTGGGCGTGGACAACCTTGCAGAGTATGGCAGAAACGCGAAAGTGGTCACAGATGTGTACGATCTGCCAGCACAATGTGGAGGCATGCATTTGGCACATTTGGCTATCTGGGTTGTGTTTTGAACAATAAATTATTTACTTAAAAATATTACAAGACTTAAGACTTGACTAAAATAATAAAAGATTTACACGGTCTTTTACGATCACAGTGTTACATTTTGTTAAAATTAAATGTTTATAGCAGATATACGGCCGTATTCACCATTATTAACTTAACAGCCTGATATGTAACAGGCTGATAACGGTTAACAGTCTGATAAGAATTTATGGTATTCACCATGAAATGAACTCCCTGGATAAGAAACAGACTGTTAAGAGAATATTACCACAGAATATAGAACGCCCAGAAGAATAACTCGGGGTGGGGGAAAAACGTTGCGCATCTTGTTCGCGCAGGCTACGATTTGACAGTCGGGTTGAGAAACCAGTGGCTTGACGGAGAAAATTTATCAAGCGGGTTGAGTGTTGCGGAAACAACTCAGCGATAAATCAGTGGCGTCGTGCTTAGTGTTTTTCGTTAGCGTTAGATTCTCCAGATCCAGACTATTAATTTTGTTTTGTTGATTGTTGAATTGTTCAATCATGTCAACGAAAAAGAACGGACCTGTTTGTGTTGCAAAAGGTTGTAATAACAAATATTACAACTTTAGCGGTAGTTTTTTTAGATTTCCGTCTGAAAATAGAAGGTAAGTACCTAATTATGTACTTTGAAAAATATTAAACTTATATGTAATGAATGAAATGAATTGATATGGAATTTAATTAAAGTCTGGGATTTCCAACTTGCCAGTTCCGTGACACAAGTGTTAAGGGTGATAATCGTTTACCATTAGATCAATTTGTTTAGGTAGAATCCTAAAATTCTGCCAGTATTTATACATTTTAAGTACATTAAGCACCACCTGGGCAATTTTGATTTTAAATAAGCTAGTTTCCAGTAATATTTCCTCGACTCGAAACAGGTCACCCTCAGGTACAAAATTAAAAGAAAACTTTGGTCGCCTTATGGGGGATTTGTCGAAGATTTACCTGTGGATGATATACCAAATCTCTCAGGGACAAATTATCTCGCATATTTTATTCGTGTTACCCTAATATTTTTATATTTGTTTCAATTTTAATTGAGCTTCAAACATTTACTTATTTTAAAAGTATTAGCATTAATGAACCCGTGAGAAGTTATGACTCAAGTAATATAGCGAAAATTACCTTACATACGTGACAGAAAAAATAGATTAGGAGAAGTATATTATTTCTAATAATATAATTAATTGCAGAGCAGCAATATGGCTAACTGCTTGTGGGAGAGATGACCTTCTGTCAAAAGACCCTAACAAGATATACACAACTTATCGATTATGTGGAAATCATTTTGAGAGAAATATGTTTCTCTCCAATTTCACTAATCGACTGGTGCCAACAGCGGTCCCGACTATATTTCCATCCCTTGAAGAAACCTCGAAAAGTACAATTCCCCAAGAGGTACCAGTAGCTGATTGCACTGCTTCATCGCCTCTTCTCACAAATAAAACAAGTTCGAGGATTAAAATTTTGGAGAACGTTCTTTTAGGTAAGGTTTCTACGCTCAACCTTTTTTTTGTGAATTTATATCTACCTCTCAGGAGATAGAATACAGCCGATTTTTTTTTAAAGAACTTCCACTTTACAATTTACAACCTACGTTTTGAAGTTCCAGGTTCTTATTCCGAACCTTTAGCCTTGGACGTCACCGACATTGGCTATTCTTCCGGATATCAGTCATCCACCTCCTCGGCATGTAGCACACAGACATGCAAAGGGCTATCAGCAGGTACACCAAGAAAAATTAAACTGAGAAGCACTGTTCAGCAACTGCAGCACGAAAATAACTTTTTAAAGAAACAACTGGAAAAGCTTAAACAAGCAGCATCTTTAGAAGCCGAGGATATTTTGAACAAAATAACTCTAGAACAATTTCAATTAATGATTGAAAAATTGTGTACTTCTAGGGACGTTAGTAATTTTATCACATGTCAAGTGACTGAAGGTAAGAAACATCCAAAAGGACGTAGGTACTCCTCTGAAATGAAAAACTTCTGTCTACCAATATATCTCGCGGGTCCAAAATTATATAAAAAAATTTTTATGCGAATTTTTGCTTTGCCTAACCCGACTACATTGTTGAAATGAATTAACACCGTTTCAATTAACGCGGGTTTTGAAAATAATAATTTATTTCAGTTGCTTCAATTAAAAGTTAAAAATCATATTATCGATGACAAACTTTGCGTTCTATGTGTTGATGAAATGTCTATAAAAACTCACTTGTTTCTGAACATTTCAACTGATAAAATTGTTGGTTTTGAGGACAACGGAAGAGTCAAAAGTTTTTTACCTGCTAATACTGCGACAGTATTCATGATAAGGGGAATTAGAGCAAAGTGGAATCAACCATTGGGATATATTTTGACAAAGGCTGGATGTTCCGGTAGTAGTTTGAAAAATCACATTTATTATATTATTCAAAAGTTAACAGAATTAGAAGTTACTGTTTGCGCTGTAGTCAGTGACATGGGTTTAAATAATTTACAAGTAGCTGAAATTTTGAATGTTACTCCGGAACAACCCTATTTTACATTTAACCATTCTAAGATTTTTTACATATTCGACCCACCACATTTAATTAAAGCGCTTAGAAACAATTTTTTAAAATACAAATTATTCTATATGGGTTATCCCATATTATACCAGTATGTGGTTGACTTTTATAATAACGATAAACGATATCAGACTAGGGCTGCACCGAAATTATCTGATTCACATATTTGTCCCAATGCTTTTGAAAAAATGAAAGTAAAATACGCCACTCAATTATTCAGTAGTAGCGTTGCTACAGGGCTGCACCTTTATATTAGATTTGGTGCAATACCTGAAATTGCGACAGAAACGGCCAATTTCATACAAAGGATAGACAATTTGTTTGACGTATTAAATTCTAGCACAAAAAATCATCCCAAGGAATATAATGTAGCTTTTACCGGCTCCGAAAAACAAATTAAATTTTTACATGATTGCGTATATTTTTTCAAAAATTTGGTAGTTCAAGATAACAACAAAATTGTAACAAAACGAATTAAATGTTTGAAAAGTTTTCAAATAACAATAAGTGGAGTGTTACAGCTATGGGAGTTTTTAAAGGTTAAAAATTTCGATTATTTATTAACTCGACGACTTAATCAAGATTGCCTGGAAAATTTTTTTGGTAGTATAAGGCAACAAAACGGCAACAGTAGAAATCCAACACCTATTCAGTTTTGTAGAAGTTTTAAAAAACTCTTGTTTGTTAAATTCATGCACTCAGGTACTGAAAATTGCGAAAGCGATATGGATGATACATTATTAAACTTTAATGATATTTCATGTCCAAAAATTATTTTCGAAAAAAAACAACCACACAGTCACCATCAAATTATTTCTACTGACTACAGAACAGATTCTATTTTAGAAACAAATTTTATTAGATACCTTTGTGGGTATTTAATAAAAAAAATGTTTAAATATTCATTCATGTGAAATCTGCAAGGAATTTGCAGTGCAACATCGACATTTAGATGATTCCTCCATTTTTTGCTATTTAAAAGCATATAAATCTGGAAATGAAAGCTGCTTTGGCAGTCTCAAAATGCCGCATGATTCGTTTGTACATTTTATTGGTAAGCTTGAACGCATCTTTGAAATAAAATTTCAGGAGATTACCATTAAAGACAATATCATAAAAAAATTTCAACATATGTTTCAAATTGTTCCTTTTGAACATCCATGCCCTTCTTTTCCCAAAGAGTATGTTTTAAATTTATATTGCAGAGTTAGGTTGTTTTACACTTTAAAATTTATTAATAGAAACTTCAGAAGTAATACAAATAAGAACAAAGTAATAATTTGGCAGCACTACTAGTAGGTATATCAACTTCAGTTATGTAGCAGTTGTGTGAGAAATGTTTATTTATTTATTTATTTATTTATTTACTTATTTATTTATATACTTATTTATTTATTTATTTACTTATGTATTTATTTATTTCTTTATTTATTTATTTATTCATTCATTTATTTATTTATTCATTTATTTATTTATTTATTTATTATTTACTAACAAAAAAATACATTTCTCCATATGGAGATACATAATCCTGAAAGAGTGAAGAAAAACTTCACTGTGCTCAGGTGCTAAGCTTACAAAACTAACTTAGAAATAAAATAACTAACTAAGAGCTTTACAAATTTTTATTTGTTTAAGCGCTACAAAGAACTTAAGTTATTCTCAATTAAAATTATCTTAATTGTTAAAATGATTTATAATAATGATAAATAAATAAAAATTTGTAACGTTTACTGTGTTGAGAGAGTATGTTATTAAAAAATATTTTTGTAAATTCCTACGTTATTTCATGGTGTTAGTTTTTTTTTGTATTTAGATTTTTATTTTACGTCAGCGAATGTTCTCGATACATTATTGTATATTTTCTTATATTATGTGTTTTTTTATTTGCCTGTTAATATACCAGTTTTCATTGATTACTTAATTTCATTTCGAAAATTATCCAAATATCCCTACAAAATATTCTGCATAGAACGCATCTCATATTTCCTGAATCCGTACCTGACTCGTCCCTACGATTTCATCCTGAATCAGTACCTGAATTTTTATTGCACATTTGACCTTAGAACATAAACATTTGACGTTTCGGTTGTGCCAAGGTCACGAGAAACACCACAAAAAGATCAAAGGAGCCGCCGTTCAGTACACCTTCTGGTCCTCTATATTCTGTGATATTACTAAACATTTATGTTGGTAATCAACCGAATTCCGTTTGTTTTGTGCATGTAGCTGTTTTGTGATGACAGATGACAGTAACCTATAAACTTTGGTTATAGTCAGGTTATAGTTATAGTGGTTCCTCTCCAGCACTACCCGAGTCCGACGATGAATCTAATACATCGATTCTATGAATTATATCGACAACATCAACATCAGCAATCATTGTTGATAAAATTAATCAAAACAAATTTCGATTTTGATAACATAACCTCAAACTCTGCCAATTGTACCGTTCTATGCCCTTTAACAACCTGGTAAAAGTTTATCAGCGAAAGTTCGGACTGTTAACTTTAACAAGCTGTTAAGCGATTTATTTGAATGGTGAATACCAGTCAAAAATTTAACAGGCTGATAAATGTGTAACAGTCTGATAAGTCAATGGTGAATTCGACCGTATAGGCTTTTTTGTTATTTTTTTAGTTTCATTAAGTCCCAAAACGGATTTTAACGGGATCTGCTGAAAACCTAAAATAAGAAAGCCGATAGAACGCCACTAAAGACGTTATACATAACCTCTATAAATTTCCTTTTTGTCGTTTTTAGCTACGAAGGAATAATCCAAACGCCTTTTCTTCATTTATACACTCCATACATAATGCACCTATTAACCTGGTGTCTTTTATGAACTTTATTTAAAACACCATCACGAAGTGCTTTCTCAATAACCTATCATGTATTCTTTTATATACAAGAAAACTATATACTTCAATGTTTCTTATTTTTGACAGCTGATAGTTAAGAAATTTCGTTTACGTAGATTACCACCTACTTGAAAATTTTCCCATGTTAATCTCCCAAAAGAAAAAAAAATGTGTAGAAACAGTTGCCATGGTTACCAATTCCTGACGTCACACTTTCCTCGCGTATGCTACGATTTTTATGTTATCTTGAGGAATAGTGTCCTGTGTGGTCTGCCGGTGGTCTGTAAACACTTGGAAATCTATTGTAACTTGTTCTGTGACATTGTTTTCCCAAAATTAAAGAATTTACCCCGTGCCGAACACTTACAATTGAAATTTGCACGATTAAAGGAGTATTCCACATTATAAGCAATTGTTTGCGATTGCCGCGCGTTAAACTACAATCTGTAGTTAATTACATAATACCGAAATTCGAACGGTTGTCATCGAAATGCGCCAAAAGAGTGACAGTTCGCGAATACGGACCGTCAACTGCACAGGGCCTGCTCTTAACATTTCTTCTCTCTGTTTATAAAAGGTTCAGTTTGTGAAATGGCGGATTGCATCTTCCCGTTGGATGTGTCTTGAATCGTTCGCGTCAAAAGGGGGGCCGGCCTGTCCGGCTTGGATGCCCTATTGTTCGGTAAAACGCGATATATCGATTTTGTTTACGCGTGAAATATTCAAAAGTGGGTTTAATATGGGGTGAATCACTGACCGATCGGGCCTATTGTGCGTGCGGGAGTAATAATAAAAACTGAATCGCGCGGTACGTGATGGAAATAGACGTTACCCCCGATGGTGATCCTGATAAGACGTCGGCGGGTCAGCAGGGCGGCGAGGACGAGAACGCCGAGAACGTCAACAACATCGCGGAAGATCCCCTTAAAACGGCCGCCGTCGCCGCAGCCGTCGCCGAACACGACAGAAACCAGAAGAGCAAAACCGTGAAACATGCCCTCAGACAACAGGCGAGGAGGCGGAAGAAGAACACCACCATCGCCTCAGGTATTCACCCCTCGTTCGTCTAATCATCCGCTACCCCCGTATTCCCCTCGTATCGTCCTGAGGATATCGCATTTCGATGGTTTCAGGTAACCCAGTGCCGAGGATCGTCGTGAAACCGCTGCCCCCTCAGACCGAAGACGTCGTCGTGTCCCACAGTCGCACTCCTACGATGAGAGAGGTGCTCGCCTCCATACCCGGCTTCACCATGAAGCCCAGGAAACGGACGAATAAGAAACTATCGACGGCTGCGCAGCTCGAGCAAACGAAGGCCGGTTGTGTCGACCTCGAGACGCCCGACTCCATACTCATCAACACTAACCTCAGGCATTTACTGAACAAGGCGACGTTCGCCGCCCTGCCTGTTTTGTATCAAAACAAGCTGGCCCAGTTGCTGCCGAGCGTCGACAGACAGACCGTTAGCAACTCCTCTGATTCCGGCATCGTCGAGATAACAAACTCCGGCCTCAACAACGAGTTCTTCGCGAGGGCCTGCCTCGAGTGGCAGGACCGCCTCGCGGAGGGTGAGTTCACGCCCGAGAATCAACAGAAACTGAAACTAGAGGCTGACAAGGAACGGACCAAGGTCGATCCATGGAAGCTGAAACACTTTGAGCCGATATGGGGAGATCGGTCGAACAGCACGGACCCGAACGTGTCCAGCTTGTATAACGCGAGGCCTCCGATTAAGACCACAATCAAACTCAGGCCATCGACCACCAAAAACAAAGCGTCTATTCCTCCCCCTGTTAAGAGACCACGGACCGTCGGTGCTATGACACGTTCCTGCACGAGTAGCATCAAAGCGACTGAATCTCTCCCGATCCCCGACCTATTGCCGATTAGACAAATGAAACAAGTACAAAAACCGGAGGAAGTCCAAAACAAGTCTGAAACCGTAGTCTTAGAAACCCCAACTAATACCGTAGAAAAATGTATTGTTAATATAAGTGATACTATACTTAAAAACGATGAGGAGACAATCATTATCTGTCCTTCGAAACGTAAGCGGTCAAACAGTGCAAGTTCTTGTATCGATGAGCACCCCTCGAAACGCCACACCCCCTCCCCCGAACTAGAAAAGGATCCCATCGTCGACGAGACGGCTAGCGAAGCACTCAGCGACGAAATCAGCATCACCACATCAGAAAACCCCATCGAAGACGATCAAATCGAGAAAATCCTCGACGAAAATAGTTCCAGTTCCAGCAGCTTGACCGCACACAACATGGAAGAGATCTCGAGTAACGAAACGATCGAAACGGTCGATTCCCTGCAACTTCACGTCGACTACAAGGAGGACACCGAGACGTCCTCGACGACGACCACCACCGACGTCAAGTCTGAACATGAGGAGCAAGAGGAAACGATGACTTCCACCCCGGACATTTCGGATATGGTCCCGATGGAGACCGACCCGCTGCAGATAACTGAGAACGACAATGGGGACATTTACAACGTCATAAGCGATACCGGGAGTCAGCTCAATGGAGAGGTGCAAGAGGACGAACCTGCTTTTCAGATCCTACCCAACACTTTAATCCTGCAGCAGGATCCGATAGTGATCGATAAGAGCGAGGCGATCGCGGATTCCGCCGAGAAACTCGAAGCGAGCGTCGAGGAGAGCGATCTCGTATTGGCCCAACTCACCGAGAATAACTTTGAGACCGTCGAGAACACCTTCGAAAACGTCGAAAGCAATTTCGAAGCCGTCGAGAACAACTTCGAAGCCGTCGAGAACAACTTTGAAGTCGTCGAGAACAATTTTGAAGCCGTCGAGAGCAACTTTGAAACCGTCGAGGGCAACTTTGAAACCGTAGAGAGCAACTTCGAAGCCGTAGAGAGCAATTTTGAAGCCGTCGAGGGCAACTTCGAAACGGTCGAGAATAATTTCGAGGCCGTCGAGAGCATTAGGGAGGAGGAGGAAGATCGACTGGACGATAGGTTTATAGATGCTGAGAATTACGTGCTGGAGTCGGGGCAGATCACGACCACGTCGAATTCCGTTAAGGTAGAGAAGGAGAGGATAGAAGGGGAAGTGGATATTCAGGCGACGCTTTTCGGGGGGAATGTTTCTACTGGTAAGGAACTTTTTTACGATGTAAGTTTACAGTTTGTCGAGTGTATGAAGCAATTACATGGATTTAAGCTCAAGTAGACTAGGAAGCAAGCTCATGGAGGATGCAGTAAAATTATATCTTAAATCATTCGGTATGTTTCAACTCCACTACTGATTTTAGGTAGTTAATATCAAGACAGCTCAACAACACCATCAGATTTAAATTGGATATTCAATTCAATTCATTTACTTTGTACATTTTGTACATTACATAGATATCTGTAGGAAGTATTATCCTTCAAACTCTGCGTATTATATTAGTCCTACGTCTTGTCTACCTTTTGGTGTGAGACTTGAGTGGATTAATAGGTTGTAAATTCTTGCTTTCATATTGTTCTTATCTCTATCTTGAGCTAGTTCCTCTCTAGTGTGCTTCTTTCCTCACACCATCATCCCTTGCTTTTGTTGACCACCCCCATTTGTTTTATTAATGCTGACATTAAATTGACATGAACATCACTGATGGATAGCACTTCTTCTCTTCTTCTTCAGTCTACTTCTGGACATCAGTCTCTTCTTATCTTTACCATTCATATCGATTTCTTGCGATTTTGGACCAATTTTTCCTTACCAATTGAGGTATTTCAATCCATATGTGGCTACTGACAAGATACGTGCATCTTATACGCTTTAAATTTATACAGATATCTTGATTTTTAAACATGTGTTTCAGTTTGCCACATGCAGTCCATGTGAGTCCTATTCTTCTTGTTATTTCTAATTGTTGGTTTTCTTTTCGTAGCCCTAGGTTGTATTTTGTGACATTTTCGATTATGATTTGATTTAAAGATATGCGAATGTTGTTAGGGCTCATAACTATGGGTGTGAATTTAGCCACATCCACAACCTTTGGAGTTGAGGAGATTTTTTTTTTCTTTTTTACTCTCAAAATTTTTACTAAAAAAATGTTTCTCATAGAGATTGTTGATGGTATTATTAGTATCATAAAAGTTAGTTGAGTGCCATATATGGATCCCGCTCAAACAGTTTCAAGTCAAAAATCAGAGGATGCAGTCCAAAATTTGGGGGTTCAGTTTAAATTTACGTTTACTTAGGTAAACGTAAACGTAGGTATAAAGGTAAAAAGGTAAATATAGAGTTTTACCCTTTGTTGTTTTAGTCGTTTAACATTAAAATATGCCTGAGTGTTTATTTGTGAAAATTTTACATTTTTTCGAAATTATATAGAGCGCTTGAGCTTAAATTTATCAATTAGTACTTTCTCCTAATTTTTACTATAATTTCCATTCATATACCCTTAGGTGCCGAGGAGTGTTGTTGGGGCATGGTCGATTCTAGTACGGAGAAACTGTTCCAAGTGCCCCAGATAGATCTAGAGCAAGCCACCCCATCTAACGACACTTCGAATCCAAAAATGGAGGATAACGTCCAAGTGATCCCGATGAAGGAGGAGCTGGAAGTGAGGTTGGAGGAGGGCTCCTTTCCTTTAGTTTTAAACGATTGGAGTTGTGATGTCAACATGGATTCTGATATAGTAGCAGCTGCGCTAGGAGCTACGGATAGTGAAAGTGGTAGTAAGGAGGAGGTGAACTACCCAAATATGACCGGTAATCATGTTAAGTTAGAACTAGAGGTGACTTTAACGCCGGAAATCGTAAGTTCCGATAGTATGATTACTAGTACCGTGAACACTAGCAGCTCTAGCTCTAGTTTACTAGTGACACCCTCTCTCAGTAAGACTGTAATACCTCCGACTACGATCGTTTGTCTACCCTCGGCCGTGACGACTGCTCCTCTGATGAACTCCATGGTGAACGAGGTGACGCCGCGTCCCGGTATAGTCCAGAGCTCCAGCGCCCTCCCCTACTTGGCGTTGAGCACCAGTCAGCCGATAAGGGCGGTCTCGACGCACAGCAGCAAGAATAAACCAAAGAGCAGCACCGGCGGCGGCAACAGGAACAGGAGCGGGAACAAGCCGCCGCCCGGAGCCGTCAACCTGGAGAGGAGCTATCAGATATGCCAGGCAGTGATACAGAACAGTCCGAACAGGGATCAGCTTAGGTGCCAGCTGAAGCCGCCGCCCTCGTTACTCGCTGCCGTCCAAGTCAATAGCAACAAGAAGAACGAGGGGAATAGGTAAAGCATAGAAAAGAATTTACCTGTGATTTATCTAAAGGTTAATACTTTTTCTAGAAATACGCGAGAAGTGTAATTATTAAAGTAGTGGGGCATTGAATTTGCTGTGGAATCAGAATTGGTTTCTGAAGTAACTATGAAAAATAATTTAGGTGGTGAGGGGTCTAGTAGGTTTTTCCGAAATCAGCAGGAAATCGAACCAGGATCAAAAATTTCAAATTATTCATGTTGTTGATTACGGTTTGAGTACACAGTCGAACCACTCACTCCCTCGAAATCAACAAAATGTCGACCATCTTTGGTTTAGCTCTGTAATTCTTCTTCTTCTAGTGCCTATTCGTTTCGAATATTGGCGACCATTCTGGCTATGATGACCTTGTTGACTGCTGCTTTAAACAGTTCTGTGGTTGTTTTTGAATACCATGTCCTTAGGTTCTTGAGCCATGATATCCTTCTTCTTCTGGGCCCTCTCTTTCCAAACACTTTTCCTTGGAGGATGGATTTTAAGAGTTTGTATTTGTTGTCATTTCTCATTATATGTCAGAGATATTCCAGTTTCCTTCTCTTAATCGTTTTCATCACCTCTTTTTCCTTCCTCATTCTTTCCAGTATTTTTTCGTTGATCACTCTATCTACCCATGATATTCTAAGGATCCTTCTGTATAGCCACATTTCGAAGGCTTCAAGCTTCTTTTGTGTTGCTTCGGTCAATGTCCAGGATTCCATGCCATAATACAATATGGAGAACACATAGCATCGCAGGAGTTTTACTTTGATATCTGATTTGAGGTTATGGCCTTTGAAGATCTTAGACATTTTGATGTAGGCATCTCTTGCTTTTTCTATTCTACATCTTGTTTCTTGTGAGTGGTCCCATTGTTCGTTTATTAAGGTTCCCAGGTAGACAAGTTTGGATACCCGTTCTATTGGTATATTTTTAATATATAGTTGGCAGTTTTCTCTCTTCTTTTTATTTATGATCATAAATTTTGTTTTGTTGATGTTCATTTCTAGCCCATATCGTTCACTTACTTCATTCACTTTGTTCATTAGCTGTTGTAGACCTTCTATACTATTTGCAAATATGACGGTATCATCTGCATATCGGATATTATTCAGTCGTTCTCCGTTTACAAGAATTCCATTATCATCGTTTTCCAGAGCTTCTCTAAATATCTCTTCTGAATACAGATTGAATATCAGAGAGGAGATAATACACCCTTGTCGTACGCCCCGCAGAATGTTAACTGCCTCTGTTGTTTCATCTCCAGCGTTGATTTTTATGGTGGCTGTCTGGTTCCAGTACAGGTTTTGTATATAATTCTGAGGTCTTTATCATCCATTCCGGTGCCTTTCAGCACTTGTATCATCTTCTGGTGTTGGACTTTGTCAAACGCCTTTTGGTAGTCTACAAAGCAGGTATAAATGTCGCAATTCATGTCCCTACACCGTTGGAATAATACTTTGTATACTTGTATACAAGTCTTATATACTTCTCTTGTTCCCACTCCTTTCATGAAGCCAAATTGTGTGTCTGTTACTCTCTCTTCACATATCTTGCATATTCTGCGATGGATAACCTTAAGGAAAAGCTTTAGTAAATGGCTCATTAAGCTTATGGTTCTGTATTCTCCGCATTTCTTTGCCCCTTGTTTCTTGGGCAGCAATATAAATTCAGAAATGAGCCATTCTTTCGGTATGTTGCCGGTGTCATAGATATTGTTAAATATTTTGCAGATCATTTTTATTGATTCTTCATCCAAAAGCTTAAGGAACTCTGTCTGTATTCCGTCCGGTCCTGGAGCTTTGCCTTCTCTCAACGATCCTATGGCTGTTTCTATCTCGCTTGTTAGTATTGGTGGTCCAGTTTCTGTTGATAAGGAGGGGGGGTCTCCTCTCTCATCGAAGAACAAATTCTCTATGTATTCCTTCCAAGTGTCTTTAATGCTTCCTTGGTCCACAATAAGTTCTCCGTTGTCATTGACGAGTTTTCCTACTGTTCTCTTTTTGTACTTGCCAATCATTTCTCTCACTTTTTTATGTACGTTGAAGTCATCAAACCTTCGTTGCAGTGCTTCTATTTCCTGACATTTTTCTTCCATTTCTTTTTGTTTGGCTTCTCTGATCATTCTTTGTATTTCAGTTTTCAGCTTTGTAATTGAAAATCATTAATTGTTGCAAATATTGTTGTTCCACCTCCATTTTTAATTAATGGTATTCAAAACATTTCACAAGAATGTTGCAAAATAACCAGATGTAGCAAGACCTCTTTTGGTGGAGAGATTTCATTGGTCTGATTATATAGGGTATTTACATTGGACAGTTAGGGTCTTTAGGCTGCACGAATGCAAACAGGAATCGACAACTCCTAAAAGACCATTCTGTTCTTTTTGTAACCCGCAGTATGCTTGTTATTGAGATGTGCACTTCTGAAGCGGTATTGCCAAATTTACTGACATTTCTCCAATTAGGTACCTGCCCTAGTCGTCTGGGGTCCATTCCGAACTCCATTTGAAAAATACCAACAACAAAGAAAAACTTGGAACAGTGTGGCAAGAAAAGACGTTCTAAGCATGTACAAGTAGTAGGTGTTTATTCGCTATGTGGAGTCATTTAATTGTATCTCGAAGATTCCTATTGGCGTTCTAGAGTTTATTATACATATTTTCTATGGGGATAAGTGTTCATTGTGCTTACAAACCACAGCTTCAGGAAATTGTAGTAGTTTCGATTTCGTTACGTAACTAAAAGCATTTCCTTGTACTGCTGCAACATTCTTGTAACTGATGGAATGAGTCTTTATAATTGAAGTTTTTCCTGTGGCAAGTTTACAGAATTTACAATATAAAGTCTGTGGTAATTGCAAAGTAACAGGTCATTGATGCTGAATCACTTAAAATCATCCATTTGTTTCTAGTGACGCAAGCAAATAGTTTTTTAATTGCTTTACAGAACTGGATGTGTATGATATTTCTGGCATTACCTGACACATTTCTTTTGTAGCTGAAAATATTTTCTAGTCTTTGTTTTTAGTTAAAAGAAATATATAATGGCAATTCTTTAATTTCATACATAACAATTTACTAGTTGACGGTGCTAATCTATCCTCTCCATAAATATCATCGATTGAGGTTGGTGACCACTATGGCATATGGATCTCTATCCTGAGCTCGATGAATGAGGGTGCTTCCATATATGTGGGTTCAGTCTCTTAACCATAATTTCTAATTTCGACCCATATAACAGAAAAACTTATTCACACATCAAAACGTCATGATTCAAAGATCACTATCCAAAGAATTCGCCTTATCGTATGATCATCATATAATGATCACTTGCGACTCCATTGTCGTTATGAGGAAATAAAGATAATAGTTGAGTCATACAAGATCTCTTATATGTTTCAGGCAAACTCAATATAGTTCGGTGACGTCCTCGAGGGGCGGGAACAATAAGACATTTACGCCTCCGTTACCGACGCCCATGGGTACTTATCAGACCGTACAGGGTGGTAACGGCATAAAAACCGTAGGACCCAAAGTTCGACCAATCCCATATCAACACCAGAGGCAACCCAGCCCACAACCTGTAGTTGTCAGACACGTCTTCACATCCGGAGGACAGGGAATTCCCGTCACGATGGCGGTACTGCCGCAGGGGACAACCATGACACCAGAAGTAAGAACAAAAATTAGAAAATGATTACTTTCATCCATTGATGATCCATATCATATCATTCTATATGCTTAGTTTATTTTATGGAATGGAATTGAATACACAGCTCACAGAAGTAATGGTTAAATTGAACCGTGAAATAAAAAAATGATGTTTTTCGTAGAAGAGTTACCTGTATTAAGGCGACCGTCAGAACGGTTTTTGGATCTATTAGTTTCAGGTCATGGGTTACATTTGGAGAACTGAAAGATCCACCAGATTATTTTTGCCATGAACTTACCAAAAAAAGTTAGCCCTTTTCTTAAAAAGTGCCTGTTTGTTACACTTCACTGGCTATTTTATTACATCAATGTGCGTGTGGATCTTGTCTTTTGTAATATGGAAAACTTCATTAAAAAACAGAAAGTAGTGTTAAATACCTCCTCCCCTCGTTTACGGCTGGCTAAGAAACCAATTCTAAAACTGTTTAAGATCATATCCTTATTATAACAATCCCGCGCTACAGGCGTGCCATATTTTACAATACACATTCATATTGTTTTATAAAAAAAAAACATATTGTTTTGCGGTTTTCGTTTTGATCTCTAAGTTGTTGTAGTTCCTTTAGCCTTTTATGTCCAAATATCCGCTTTTTCGCCCTTTGTATTCGTTTTTCTTGATGACGTAGTTCTTTATTATGTCGCTCTGTAATGCCTCTTGTTCTCCATTGTTGTATATGCCGGTAGGCTATATTCTTCTGTCCTGTAGTGAGTTCACACTCCTGATCAAACCAACTCTCTTTACTTTCTTCTGGTTGACATCTGTAGTTTCACTGGCTTTGTTTTTTTATCCATCCTTGCACGCTTCCCACTTCAGAGATAAGGTGTTCTCTCCATTTACCAGTTGGTCCATGACGATTCTGACGAATTATCTAGATGTTTCTCCTTCTTTTAGAAGCTCTGTATTGTATTTTGTGGATCTTGTACCCCACATAAATTTATGTCATAAACATTTTAAAATCTCTTTTTGGTAAAAAGTATAATTTTTTGATCGAAAATAGGGGAATTGTAAATATATTTTTGAAAGGTAAAATAATTAGACATAATAAGACTTACGTTTTTGTCGCAAATTGTGCAAAATATATGGTTATCGTTAATGATAAGTTCAGTTGTATTATTAATCCATTTCTTGAGAAGAACGGATTTGTTGGCACTTTAGGCATTTTGAACTTTTTCACACACTCCTAATAAATACTTATGTGAAATGAAATGGAATAGCAGAAAAACTAAATGCTAGTTTCATCTTCAAAACTTAAACTTAAATGGGGGTGGCAACAAATGGTTTCATTTGCTGTAAGCTAAAATGAACGACCTTACCACCATTCATAGAAACCAAGGAAGATTTTATTTTCGGAACTTTCTTTTATACTAATTCTGAGAATGAAGTGCACATTTACAGCTTTCATCACAGTTTAAGGATTAATCCCCATGCTCAGTTTTCATCATTGCTTAATTTTAATCTTCTTCTTCATTAGCATCTAAATCCATTTTTGGATATATACCTCTTCTAAATCCTTCCATTGTTCTCTATTTCTTGCTACGGTCATCCAGTTTAAACTGGCCGTCAATTTGAGATCATTTACCCATCTCATTGGTGGGCGTCCTTTAGACCTGGGGTAGTTAAATGGTCGCCATTCTAATATTTTTTTGTGCCATTTACAGAACGTGTCCCGTGTTATGTGGCCTGCAAATTGCCATTTAAGTTTTGCAGCTTTCTGAACTACATCTACTATTTTCGTTCTTTTTCTTATGTAAGTATTCGTTTGATGTTCTCTCAACGATATACCCATCATTACACGTTCCATTACTCGTTGTGTTTTCTGTAGTTTATCTAAGTTTCGTTGGGTCATTGTCCACGTCTCAGCTCCATAGCATAATACTGGTAATATGCACGTATTAAAGACTTTTGTTTTTAGATATAATGGAGTGTTTTTGTTTTTCAGTACTGTGCTGAGTTTTTCGAAAGCAGCCCACGATTGTCTCGCACGTCTTTTTATTTCAATTGGTCGGTTTTCCCTGCCTATCATGATTTGTTGTCCTAAATAAATATAGCTTTCGACCCTTTCGATCACCTTGTGATCAATCTGTATGAGACCTTCATCCTTAAACATTACTTTAGTTTTCGCGAGGTTCATTTGAAGACCCACCTTTCTCAATTGTGAATTTAGTTCTTCGAGCATCTCCTGCAGTTCGTCAGAGTTTTTCGCTATTATAATTACATCGTCGGCATACCTCAGATGATTTAGGTTTTTACCATTTATGTTTAATCCCTTATTTGACCAGTCCAACTTTTTAAATACGTCTTCCATTGCAAGAGTGAATAGTTTTGGTGATAGATTGTCTCCTTGCCTCACACCTCTTTCTAACTGTATTTGATTGGTTTTCGCATGTAGGTGGTATGTGGCAGTTTCATTATCAGCAGTATGTTGTACTAATTGTCCGTAACGACTGTCAATTCAGCTGTTTCTCAGTGTCCGCTGTACTGCCCAGTTTTCTAAGGTGTCGAATGCTTTCTCAAAATTTATGAATCCAATGCAAATGGGAATAAGATATTCGTTTAATTTTTCTATCAATTGTTTCATAGTCAGTAAGTGATCAGCCGTGGAAAATCCTTTTCTAAAACCAGCTTGTTCAACAGAGTTTGTTAATCGGGTGGTAATTATTCTTGTAAAAAGTTTGTACATAGAGAGAGAATGCTGATAGGTCGACAATTCTCTATTTTCCGCTTATCCCCTTTTTTATGTAGTAATACTACTTTTGCGTTATTCCATATCTTAGGTATTTTTCTTTAATGTAGACAATCATTTAATAATTTCGCTCTTATTTTAATCAATTTATCACCTGCTTCTAAAATCATATCAGTTGTTATATATTATCGTCTTCTCCTGGGGCTCTATTTGTTTTCATCGCTTTCAATGCCTGTTTAGTTTCTTCTTCGGTAATATCTGGCAATTCTTCCGATTCCACATTTCTTATAAATTGTTTTTGTAAAGCACTTTCTTGACATTCTTCTTTAACTTTCTTCGAATATAGTTTAGAATAAAATTCCTCAACTACCCTCAACATTTGTTCGTTATTATTTCGTTATTTTCATCCATTAGACAGTGAGTTTGCTTTCTTTCTAAGCTAGATCTAAGACACTTCATGTCCTTATTTTCTTCTGTTGTGTCACCATTGATTCATATTTATTGTTTCTAGGATTTCGTATGTTTCTTCTTATTAGTTTATTAAGCTCTATGTATTCTATGGTACCTTTTTTACCTTCACTATTGGATTATCGACCTTAATTTTAATAGCCTTTTGATAACATTCCTTAATAATATTTTTAGATGGCAGCCGGCTTAACGCTAAGCAGAAAGTATGTGGCATAATACATACCTGGATACACAGAGATTTGTACAATTCAAATTTTTAAATCCATCTATAGGATTTTGTCGGGATATGCACTTTATAGGTATTTAGCATATTTCCCTAGCTCTAGTGATTATCATTATGATTTATGTTGTAATTGTATTGGGCTGATTATAGTTTGGTTCCAGCAGGCGATAGAGGGCCAGCCGCCTCCGATAGGCCAATACATCCTGGTGCAGCGGCCGTCGTTGCCGGAGCACCCGCCGCACGTGCCGCGCTCGTCGAGCGCCCCCCCGGCCCAGCACCCGCAGCCGGGGGGAGCGACGAGCGCCGGCGGGGCAGCATCGCAGGTCGTCTCGGTGGGGATGAGGGGACGACCGGCGAGCGTCGAGGCTGAGCATCCCACTCAGGAGGGGTTCGTGCAACAGGTGCAGGGGCCCAATCCGGGCACGCAGGCCGTCACCAGGAGGCAGCAGAGGGTGCCGCAAGGTGAGTCGTCGTGCGCATCAATAAATTTGAGGCATTTGAGCTGTGGAAGGAGACTGAGGATCCCATGGAAAATTCTTTGGAACCTATTTAGACGTACAACTCGATCCATATAGCTCTCAAGAGGGGTGGCACTGCTTTTTTTTATTTCTTATCGGCGCCATATTGGATAAATATAAAAATTTTTGAATAATAGAAATTTAAGCTATCAGGTAAACAGCGTAGACCGTGAAAAAACAATTGAATCTATAATAATGAAACTCACAAATTATTAGAGCATTTATTTGAATAAAAAAGAAATTAAATACTTAAAAAGGTGTCAATGATTTCAAAACATAGAACTTTTTTTGAAAACTAATTTATGCGTAGTTACAGTAGAACCAAATAAGCTTGTCACCTGAACTTAACTTGCGCATGGGAAAAAGGTAGTGGCCCACTAGTGGTGGAAACAGTTCATTGTATCTCGAATGTGCTACATTCCTTGTGACTTAAATAACTATTCTTTTTCTTAAACTTAATATTTCTACATGACCAACAAGGGTTTCTTACATCGGAACATCCGAACTGGGGCCCGAGCGGGCCAGGTAGATTATTTTTCTTCCGAAATGGGGCCGGCAGGGCATCCGAACTGGGGCCCATGATACTTCACATTCTACAGCAAATTTTGATAAATTTTTAAGCTAAATAACAACAGCGTTGCCAAATTTAACAATGTTCTGTGGTGAACTATATTTAAGAAGTTTTATTAAAAGTGGCACATTTTGAGTTAAAGTAGAGTCAAATGAGCATTATGTCCCTTTGATGTTCTGCCTTCTTCCAAACAAAAGTCATTATTTGTCGTATTATCTGGATTTTAAATGGTATTCAAAAGAAAAAATGCTCTAGTTTAAATGACTCTGTCACCTAAAGTAAATACGGCTGATTTTGAATATGCAATTCATAAAGTCATATCAGAGTCTTTTCCGAATTGTGTTATAAGAGGATGTAGGTTTCATTTAGGACAATCGTGGTTTAGAAAAATACAACAACTTTGTTTGCCTTGTGAATATCAGGAAAAAACAAACGCAAGTGAGATTAATACATTTTTAACGTTTTGTTTAAGTCTTCTGTTTCTTGAACCAAAAACTGTTGGTGATTGCTTTGTATTCGACTTAGGTGAAATTAAATCGGTAGATGAAAAAGTAACCCAATTTTGCAATTATTTAGTAGGTAATTATATTGAAGAAAATTCTACATTTCTGCCACGCATTTGGGCTGAACACTCTTCATCTATTCATAGGACAACCAATGTTGTGAATCTTTTCACGCTAAGTACAGTAATTTTATTAATTTCATAATTAATCAATAATAATTAATTTAATAATTTTATTGTCCCTATTCTAATATAAGCCATTTTTTAAAAGTACTTTTCTAGTTTCAAATTGATACATATATTAAAATTAATAGGGCTTATTGCACAACAAAGGTACTCCGTTAGGACATAGTGGAAAAAATAAAATCCATAGAAAAAAAGACAGAACTACAAGAAGAAAAAATTAGTCATCTAGAATTTATTAAGACATTGTCAGTTAGGTTTAGATACCAAAATTTGTAATAAAAGTAGTATAGGTTAAGTATAATTTTTTAATCTTTGATGTAAAGATGAGTGATGTTAATAAAGTGTTTATGATGTCACTCTTTGATTTTATAATTTTTGTTAGTAGTAATTCAAAGTTTATGAAACTTGCCCCCATCTGACAACTACGCGCTTATTTTCGCATAAAATCTACCTATATAAATTGCAATAAACCTAAGTGGGTCTCGGCCCCAGTTCGGATGTTCCCTTTTTCGGAGCAGGTAAATCTGACCATTTCTGGCCCCAATTCGGATGTGTCCTCTTACATAGGCCTTCATTACATTTTGTACTTTAAGGCGATTACATTATCGCCTTTATAAAGGCAATATTATTATTTTTTTATTATATTATTATTTTTATTATTTTATTATTATTTATTATTATATTTATTATTGCCTACCTTTATAAAGACATCTATCTTAATTGTATTCTTTCTCAAAACTCCTGTTTTTGGAAATATCTATCTCATTAGTGCAAAAAGTAAGTGGAATGTAAATCTCATTCTGTTAAGGATTTGGGAAAAAAATAGGTAACATTAACAAAAATATTTTATTTTATTTTAAATATCACTGATGTTCTCATGAAAATGGCGAAAATATACTTAAATATGCAAAATAACCGAGAAATATGTATTTATAGGAAAATTTTCAAATATCTTATATGCACTAAAAAAAACCTATAAAAACTGCATTCTTACGATGGGAAGTGGATAAGTACAAAGTATTGAAGCAATATACCAAAAAATAAAGACATGCATTTTGCATAAAATCCAGTCTAACAGTTCTATCAAATAGCTTGATTGTTCTATAATCCGATCGTGAGATGGCGCCTTCTTTCGTCTGCACATCGTATATGACGGCAATTGAAAAGTCGAATTTTTTTAATTTTGGTCTGTTTCGAACATACCTACACACAGTCAGTTTTGTATGTTCTGAGGATGATGAAGTTAGTATTTTTGGTTCGATTGTAGATGTTTATTTAATGTATGTATATGGCGTATAAAATGTTTTTGTTATTGATTGTTTAGATAGATAAAGTGCCATTTAAAAAATTATATACCTTTCTATAAATGACTGAGCAGGTAAAAACATTTTCGAAATGTTGCCTAATTTATTCTGAATGTACTTTTACTTGAACAAATTGAAACAAGGGGAAGTAAATTTCTTATCAATTCATTTTATTCAATAATTACAAATTTACCATTTTTTTTTTCGGAATAGACAATTAGGACAATTAGGTACCTGCCTCCTATTGTCAGACCCGATTCTAAAATAATTAACGCTTAAGTTATATTTGCTATTGGAACCTATTGCAGTTCAAACAGGTCCCTTCTTTTTGGTTTCCATGATTGAAATTACACAACAAAATTAATGCAAAGTAAAAGAAATGAAAATAAGTAACTCAACAACATTAGTACATAGCCTTAACAACACCCAAAACTATTAAATAATTACACTACTGATATCAGAGATGTCGAGTTGCCTCACCTCTACCTGAGGCCGTTAAGCCGATGTTCGGATTGCCTCACCACCCCACCCTCAGGATTATTCTATTAGTTACATTACGCATAATATTTGTATTCAGGCATAATATTTGTATCTTGAATCTCGGGTAAACCCCCAACCCTCATTTCTCTTGCCCTTTAATATTTTCGTGGTAAAGATGGGATTTCCCATAATTTGCATATTCCCTTGGCCTTGCTCTTACCCTTACCCATTCCTAATTGAACTATCAATGCGCCAGGATACCTGGAAATGGTAGACGGATTTAAAAAGGGTCTGTGAGGCAACTCGCACGCGCCCACTCATATATCACTATGTTGTTTCTGTAGCACTCTACCACTGAGCAAATCTTCCATAAACCACATATCGAAAGTTATTCTTCTGGTCTGTTTATTTAGCGATAGATTGAATGCCAATCAATAAACATAACATAATTACTTTGCATTATTAACATTCAGGTGAGGTGTATGGCTTGGACAGCCCGCTCCAGAACTACACGATAATAGGCAGTAACGAGAATGTGATGGTGGATCATCCAGGGGCGGCGATGCAGCCCCAGCCACTGCTGCTGCAGAAGAAGGCGTCGGCGGGGGACTCCTCGTCGTGCGCGTGCAGCCTCAAGGCGATGGTCGTGTGCAAGAAGTGTGGAGCCTTCTGTCATGACGACTGCATCGGTCCGAACAAACTATGCCGTACTTGCTTCATAAGATAGGAAGGGTAAAAGGAGAAACCGGAGGGAGTGGCAGGAGGAGGACAGGGGACTTCTTCTCTCCTCTTTCTTCTCCGTAAGGAGGGGTCCCGTGTGATGACAGGTGGCGGTTTCAGGGGTCGACAGGTGACATATGGTAGATTCCGACGGTCGGGCGGGTCTAAGGGGATAACACGTTTATTTTTCCAGTTATACCTTTATTCAGTTTAAAAATCTTCTTATTCATTAGCTAAGAATAATGTTAGGTATTAATTTTGCAGCTTTTTTGAAACGATTTCCGCAAAGTTCAATGCATCCTAAACCATTCATTTAAGTACTCGAGCGTATCGCACGTTGACAGTCCTATCGTTACTCAACTTTATTTAATCGCGCAATCTAGAATCTAAGGTCAAAAAGTATTTTATAGAATATTCATGAATAGATCTGAATCTACCATATCTTTTTATCTTCCTCTATTTCTTTATTTCTGCAGTCAATTCTCGTGACTTTAATCAGTATTATAACGACTTTTTATTTTCGTTCTGATTAAATCAGATGAAATGTAACGAAACCAGTGCTGAAACCGTCTGTGTAAAAATTCTGTACATATTATATACTAGTTATGTGTCTCGTTAATCTGTCGTTACGGGATCGACTCTGCTGATGTACTGTGGTATATATTTATATAAAAAGCAACAACAAGACTTGGTTTATAGTGATTTCATTAGTTTTTAAGGTAAAAAATACACTCGATAGTCGGAAGTATGGGAAAGTGTAAGTCATACTTTCGGGTCTATTTAAGCTTTTCGAGAAAAAGTTATTAAGGAAATACGCTGAATACTCGTTTTATACCAGGATTTTTTTTTTTATTTATTCGCAACATATCATTAATATTTGGATCTTTCATCGAGAATTTCTATTTATTTGTCATTCGCTAGAAGTCTTCCAATCAGAATGGATTCTTTCGTCATTCCCCTTTTCCCCACTCACAACACGCGTATATATACATGATTACATATATATACTACCTCAGGTAATTGTCGTATACTTTCGTTATTTCGGCTAAAGAATAATATAAATAAACAAAGTCTCTAGTGCAATAATAATAATTAATAATAATAACTACGATCTGAGAGAAATGCGGTTTTCTTCTTTTCAGTCTTTATGATTATTATTATTATTCTTTTTTTTGTTTTCTTTAAAAATGGAGTACACTTTGCTTGTGAGCTTTCCTTAGGAGAAAATACTTTTTAGATTCATAGGATTAAGATGTGTATAATTATTTTTCATATAAATCTCATGTAGCGTTTAAGGTCTTTTATGTACAGTTTCTTTTTTACTATTATATTTTAGGGTTATTTAAGTTTAAAATAATACTATGTTAGGTTTGTGTACATACATAGTGTCTTTCATGCAATGATTTAAAAAATAGACAGTAATTGTTAAACTTGTGTCAATTCAAACCTTTCCTGACAAGTGAACACTAATTGAGGTTAATAAAAAAAAATCTCATGAATACAATTTTGTCCCATAACTTCACTGTTCAGAAGTAAATGAACGAAATGTATATACACAACACAGCCAAAGTACTTTGACAAATTTGTTTTATTCTCATAACAATGTAAATTAATAGTTCTTAAACGCAGGTGGGAAACATCCAACTGTCACATCCACTTGACGGCTTGTTTTTGTTTAAATTAAAAAGAAAATACGTTTATACATTGTACGAAATTCTACCTATTACAACCTCCAAATCATCTCGCAATTATCTATTACTGTTTTCGGGTCCGTGTGCTTATGGAACATGAAATATCCTTGTATTTGGGCAGGGCTGACGTTCTTTTCGAAAGACATTACTTTTTCAGCAAATTTTTTGGCTTGTAATTTGGCGTCGTCTTCATCATAGAATCTTAAAAACATCTTTTCTAATTGCGTTGATGAACACCAGCCGATGTACTCTTTCAGATCGACACGACCCGGTCGAATTAGCGCAGGATCCAATCTGGAAATTCGAGAGTTGACGATCTGTTGCTAATTATTATGTCACGCGGCGTGTCACCTTTCCAAATAATTCGTCGTCATAAACACCATCCTTGCTTCGGTGCTGGCGACGCCATCCAAGCAATTCAACAGTCCACTGAACGTTACCCTGTTCAGCCCTTCGTAGGCCGCCTTTTGTTGTGCGGTGTCTTCCCTGGAAACAAAGGCGGCGTCTATGTCTTCGAGGAGGACTATCGATTGTTGCGGGGCCACTGCTAACAAATGGTTGAGCCTGTCGTCGGTCAGCCCGCGCTCAGACAGGTTCAGGACGCATATCGAGAAGCCCAATTCACCTGCTAAGGCGGTGATGTAAGAGGATTTGCCGCAGCCAGGGGGGCCGTACAGGAGGTAACCTTAAAAGGTAATAACAATTTGATGTAGTGAATTGATTTGTCGATGGTATATACCAGTGTTTCCCAAACTTCCTAAGTCGCGGCGCCCTTTCTCAATCAAAATTTTACAACACATAAAATATTAACATTACAACGATATATTTATGTAGTCGAATAGTAGGTTTGAAGTTTTAATGCAACCTTGTATAAACAGTTTTAACATTATATGGAGGCGTAGCTACGATAGGTTTTTATTTTACTAGCCGCAACAATCACCAAACGGAACGCAAGTTCTGCTAGCGTTGCCAAACGTTACTTCTTTCTTTTTCTCCCCTTGAAAGTAATATACACATGCAACGAATATGGCACCGTCGTTCAAGGCAGTAATGTGTTGTGGAGTACATTATCGGGTCATGTGTTATCTCTGGGTAATTCCGGCATTAATATTAGGAAATAACTGATGGTAACAAAACTCCTACTAAAAATGTACAGTCGCGTATTTTAACTATTGGTGTACGAATAATGGTAGAAATCGTGTTTTCTCGTGAAATCTCTTCTACTGCGGAAGTAAATTCAGACGGAGCACTGGTGTTAAATGGATCCTAAATTCATGCAAACTTATCGAAATTTTCATTTTGAAAATATTTCTCCAACGAGATGATTACCTACCTGTGATAAGTGCTCTCCAAACATGGTTTTTATATGTCGACAAAGATCAAGTTCATTTGACGTCAAAAATTTCCATAATACTAAACAAATCTTTACCTACATCTTCATTGTTTTTTTTTTCAGTTTTTTTTTTTTTTTTATAAGAGTTGATATTTTGAGAGCATTTAGCAATTAAGAGAATTCATCTTTTCAAAAATGTCACTAATATGCGTCTTATTAAAAAGTCGGTATCAGCAAAATATTGTGCATCTTCCATATTCCTCTTTTTTAAGGAAAATAAAAATTTCTTGTCGCAAAAAACATTACGAGAGAGCCATTGTACACTGCTATAGTACAACAAAGACGAATGTTAATGTTCGGCTCCCATAAAAACCTTGCTTTCAATGAATGAGATTTTATAAAATTTACCACATTCACCGCACATTCTATTCTGACACCTGATCCAGTTCAGGACTCAGATGCTTTGACACAAGCGCTTGTCTATGAATAATGCAATCGGTCCACATTGCATTTGGAGATTTGAGCTCCATCACTAGAGTCACCAACGCATTTAGGCCAATTCAAATTAGTTTCATGTATGAACATATCAAGAATCTTGAACATGTCGTGAGCCGATATGTTTTCAAAACAGCAGGTTTTCCGTACTATTATTACCATCTATAAACCGTACGAAGCATATAAAATGAGCATCCTTATTATTGTATATCCGTAGCCTCATCTAACTACAATCCGAATTCGATTCCTTTAATTGATCATTGATATCCTTCGCTATATGTTGTATTCTCAGACTAATTGTGTTATTGGACAAAGGCACTTTTAGAAGCAGCTTCCCAGCAGGCTCGCCAATCATGATGTTCACCATATCCACAGAAACAGGTAGAATAAGTTTTTCTGCGAAGGTATGAGGCTTCTTACATTTCGCGATTCTGTAAGCCTAAGATGCTAGCATCGTATTGATGCTGTTTTAAAAAATGTTGCCAAAATTTATACACATAATACATTGTGGTCTCTCGTCTCGATTAATTTGTGTTGACATAAAACCAAACTCTAAATAAATCATATTTACGATATTTTCGGTTTTTCACACTCGTGCCACTGGTTTAAGGCAAACTTAGTGTATCTGCCCTACAATGTTTATTACTGTCTATTGTTAAAGATATGAGGGCTAAAAATCACAGTATTTATAAAAGACTATATAGAAGAAGTATTTAGAAGTAACAAATTTATGTAACTGTTTATTTACAGGAAGCGATGAGCTTAACTTCACTAGACTAAAATTGTAAGTGGACATCAACTGACTGAATGGAGTCAGTAACGCTTGCTTATTTATATACTTCCAGCAAGATCTTCCAGGACATTCCAAATATGTCGCGAAGAATCTTATGTTTTTGCTTAGTTACAACGTCATGGTTAAATACATTATGAAGCTTTTACATCGTTTCTCGGCGCCCCATGAAGAGGTTACGGTTACTTGGGGCGTACAGTTTGGGTATCACTGGTATACACTATAATTGAATTTGGATGGTTTCCTTACCTCGCCTATATGGGATTCCCCTATCCATGTACCATGCAGGGTTTGATATGAACTCCTCGCAGTCCTTGAGGATCTTCTCACTGATACCCTCGTCTAAGATGACGGAAGTTATTGGTCTTTTCTTCCGCGGGTGTCCGAAAGGGCGCCATTCACTACCCATCGCGGAATACATTATCGTCTTACCTTCGTGCATGGTCAGCGCCATCTGTCTAGCTAGAAAAGGAAAAAAATGCAATTTGGAAGATATTCCAAGTTCTCAGATCTGTTGTAAACTGATATGGTGTCATAAAGTGTATAGTTATCCTAAAGGTTAGTGTGCCCACTTGTATCATTTCTCCGTTGAGTATTCCCTTATTGTATTATTTGGAATCAGCAAAAGTGCCTTCTATTCCAGTGTAGCAGTTAGCAAAATCAGCAAAGGGATCGACCAATTGGCAGTTCTCTCACCGTTCCATTGAAGGGATGATAACGGATACCACTGAGAGACTGAAAGGTGCAAGCTCCAACCATTGCATATCGAGTCTCAGTTTGTATTCAGTATTTAAGTGTAATGGAATGGGATACCGTCACCACAATGCTGATACAATGTAATGGAAAAAAAAAGGTGGGTTCAGCATTCTAATTGCTGATAATACAACGTGATCAAGAATGACTGTTTGAGTTGGCAATACTGAATTTCATTTTTAAATGGTACAACTGGTAATTTGAATTTGCTATTTCAAATTAAAATTTCCGGTATTATTTTCAAATTTATTTATTTAAAATGGTTTTCACACGTTACAACACGAAATTTTCAGTGGAATGGCGTACTTTCGAAGCGGGATTTATAACCCAATTACTGGTTGGCAGTACTCTCTCGAAGCGACATACCAGCAATTTCGGGAGTTGTTTCTGGAAACTTTGGTCACTTTTGCTGTCTTTCTGCAACATTGCATGCGAGTAGTTGAACGTTATTTAAACACAGGAACCGTAAGCAAACGAAAATCAACTGGTAGACCTTCTACTCTAAACGAGGAAGTTGTCGAGGATATCAGAACTCTAACGCAAAGAAGTCCTCCCAAATCCTTAAAAAAGCTCTCTTTCAAACAGGTTTGGTCCTTATGCCTCCTATTTAACCAATTTTCATTCTTACCCATAAGACTTCCACTTTTCCATGTTGTTCTAACTAATCTAACTCACAGTTTTACAGGTTTATCATATGGAAGTTGCTCCACTGTGCTTAAAAAGAAATTAAAGTACCACCCTTACAAAATTTCCATCGTCCAGTCATTAACCCCTCCTGGTCACCTGCAGAGAGTTTTATTTTGCAATTGGTTCAATGACATATTAAATAATAATGATATCCTTGACAATACCTTCTTTTCCGACGAAGCCTGGTTTCATCTCAACGGCTATGTGAATAAACAAAATTACAGAATTTGGTCAGGTGAAAATCCTTATGCTATCAGAGAGACACATTTGCACCCGGTTAAAGTCGGTGTTTGGTTGGCAGTCTCAAGGACGCGGGTGTATGGGCCGATATTTTTTAATTTTACATCAATTCAGAGAGATATATTCAACACCTTTTGAGGCCTTTTATAAACCAACTAGCCGTGACCCGACCACGCTTCGCTGTGGCTCAGTTTGATATGAAATAAATGAGCAATTAAATAAAAATAGTTAATCTAGCGAATATAGATTTACCGAGAAAACAAATAATTTATTTCAATACCATGCATTGCATTGCTGACATTGCTGTGATTATATTGTAGAATGTTATGAAAAGGGAAAAATATTTTTTTGTAATTATTTTTTATAACCGATGTAGGTACTCGGCTTCGCTTGGGGGCGACCCTGTCTCATCCCTTTTTCCACACTCCATGAAAATGATTTCAATCAGCGTGCGTTATTTGTCTTGATCGAGCAATGCGTACTCCTTCGATTTCCAATCTTGCTTCTCTTTGCTCGTCTGTTTCAGATAAAGAGGCTTGAGCATTTCTTAATCTGAGGGTTTCTAATCTATCTTCCATTTGCTCCTCTGTTTCAGAGGAACGGGCTTGAGCATTTCTTGATCTTAGGGTTTCTAGTCTATCTTCCCTTTGCTCCTCTGTTTCAGATAAACGGGCTTGAGCATTTCTTGATCTTAGGGTTTCTAGTCTATCTTCCCTTTGCTCGTCTTTTTCAAATAAACGGGTTTGAGCATTTTTTAATCTGAGGGTATCTAATCTATTTTCCCTTTGCCCGTCATTTTCTGAAGCTCTTAAAGCCTTTTATTTATTTGCTTTACATATGGATCTGCCAATCGATTTCATTTTTGGAGGCATAATTAACAGCGAAAGTATAAAATAAATGCGCGTTTTTTCTATTGTCCAATGTCCAAAGTTCACAAATAACACCACTAACACTCACACACGTTCAAAAATATTTCTACTTTTAACAGAATGATTTTGAGCAATTCGATCCTCAAAGCGCTGTCAAACTGTTCGACATTTAAAAGATACCTTTTCGCCGCGAGATGGCGCCATCTGTCAGTCACTTGTCTGTCAAATAAAGATGACATATTAACTGTCATGCATTTTATATTTTTTGGCCGTTTCTGCCCCCCTGGCTCTTTTTTCGACGCGGAACCATTTCAGAAACCTTCACGGACATGCGCCCGATAACTCACCAAAGTTTCGTTGCAATCGAACGAATGGTATAGGAGCCTATGCGGAACATACACACAAACATCCATTTTTATATATATATAGATTAACAGACGAAGAGCGTCAAATTGGATATTTCCAACAAGACTCTGCAAGGGCACATACTACTACTAGTGCTACTATGGGATATTTAAGAGAGAATTTTGGCGCCAGAGTAATTAGTCAGGGCATTTGGCCAAGCAGGTCACCAGATCTCACTCCATTAGATTTTTCGTTATTTGGGCTCTTGCAGAGGACAATGTCTTTAGGAACATATTGCATACTGAAGAAGAGCTGCGAGAGGCAATAGTTCAGGAAGTGACAAACATTACCCCCAATATGCTGGTGAATATCTTCGAGAGCCTAAAAAGAAGAGTTAATTTATGTCTGGACCAAAATGGGGGCATTTTGAGCATTACCTTTAGCTGTTTAATTAAATCATTGTTCATTTTTTTACAAGCCATGACAAATTTTCATTTTTAGACTGCCGATGCGAGAATATAACTTTAAAAAAAATTCTGAAAATAGTGGGTCGATGTGAAATCTTCCCAGGAATCCATTTCCGGCCTCAGAATTAGGATTGGATGCTCCCCCGAGCGAGAAATTCGAAAAAACAGTTTTTCAAAGTGCGATATCTAAAAAGTTTATTTTTTTTAAATATTTGGAAGCTGCCAAAATCTTCCTTTTTACATATATTTTAAGGTCAAAACAAATTATCGGTGTGTATTTTGATTTTAAGTAATAAAACACGCAAAAAACTGATTTTTTTGTGAAAAAATGAAATATTTCTGTGTCTAACCCTGTGAAAACTCATGCAAACATTCAATTTGACATTTTTTGACGTTCCAGTGTTATACCTTCATTCCAAAGCCTATAATCTTGATCCTCGCTTTTTTTGCAATTTTGGAACCAACAAGGTGCTCTAACTCACTAGTTGCCATATTCAATTTTTTCACTGGAGGGAGGAGCTCTAGAAAATATACAAATTGATGGGAAAACACGTAAAAAATACATTGTAAAAACCCAGTTTATACTTTATTCATCCAATCTAACTGGTACAGAGAATTTCAGGAATCAAGATCTTCAATGCTAAATTTGTTGAAATGTGTTTGAATTTTGTGTGCCTGAGCTTCGTTCAAAGTGAACGTTTTCGGTGATTTCTTTTTTTCAGTGAGCTTAACCTCAGTGAGATTAACCTAATCGATCTGAATATGAATATCATTAACATATACAACCCGCCGAATAACAAAATACAACCGGACGAATGGAAATCGTTTATTAAAAGCTACACAAATATACAAACCATTATCATGGGAGATCTAAATGGACAACACCCCAAATGGGGAAGTGGAAAAACAAATTACAATGGAAATGTGATCAGAAACTCGATGGATGCACTAAACCTCACAATTATTAACACAGGACAGCCAACTAGGATAACAGCCCCTCACATCAATAAATCAGCCGTAGACATTACACTTATCACCAGCAACTTAATACAAAACACCACATGGAACATACTGGAAGAATGTGGGAACAGTGACCATTACCCCACAATGTGCACTTACATTTACAATGATAATCCGACCAAATACCCAAAACGATTTATGATTAACAAGAAAGAACTAAACTGGTCGAAATACAAAACACTTTTAGAACAACTCCAACTGGACAACAATATGGACAGGAAGTATCAAACATTAACTGACAATATAAGGATGGTAACTAACACGATACTACAACAACAACAAAAATCGAACAAGACAGATAAGCACTTCAAAATAACACCATGGTGGGACGATGAATGCGAACAAATGATTAAAAGCAAGAGAAAACTTATCAAAGAATATAAAGAAAAACCTAATATGGATACATTTATCGAAATAAAACATAAAACAGCTTTAATCAAACTTAAATTTAGAGAAAAAAAACGAACTACATTCAGGAATTTCTGCGAGTCCCTAAATCAAAACACACCATCAGAAAAAATTTGGTCTACAATCAAGAAATTTTCATACACACAACAAGTAAGGCATAGATCAAACCTCCCTACCACTACAATAGCACAACAAATAGCGATAGACATGAAATCAAAGATGATAAAAATGAAACCTGAACCAAATAGCGACAATAGAAATTTCAGACCAATTTCAATATTGGAGATTGAGAACACCCTGACAAATAAGAGGAAAAAAACCACACCAGGCTTGGATAATATCACATATCAAATGCTGTTGAACTTGCCGAATAGCTACAAAGAACACCTCGTAAACATCTACAACCAAACACTAGTGACAGGAAATATACCGGAAGAATGGAAACAGACGGTTATTATACCGTTCCTCAAACCACAAAAAGACCCTTCAATAAAGAAAACTACAGACCCATAACACTAATCTCTTGCATAGCCAAAACACTAGAAACTATTCTAAAAATAAGAGTGGAATGGCAAATGGAAAAACAAAAAATATTCCCGAAACATCAATTTGGTTTTAGAAGAGGAAGAGGATGTACTGATGCACTGGCTCTCATGTACCACACAATACAAAAGGGATTCTCAAAAAATTTACACACGGTGGCGATTTTCTTGGATATAAAAGCGGCATATGACAACATCAATCTAAAACTATTACATGACAAACTAATAAACTACAACGTAACAACGACTATAGCTAAATTTATAATAAATCTATACACGAACAGAATAATATACATACTTGACAACCAACAAAATAAGATAGGACCCGAGCTAACCAATAAAGGGATTCCGCAGGGAGCACCTCTCAGTCCCCTCTTATTCAATGTGTACACGGCCTCATTACATGAGTTATCAAACAAAAATACCACAATGATACAGTACGCGGACGATATAGTAATAATGATACAAGGAATAGACAAAAACTACATAATACAACAGATGAACAAAACACTCAAAAAAATACATACTTGGATCTCGCAACACAACTTTACGCTGTCAGCTGGGAAAAGTTCGGCAGTTATGTTCTCCAAAAGAAAGTGCAAACACACCCTACCATCCATAGTTCTTAACCACGATATAATAGAATGGACATCTACAGTCAAATATCTAGGATTAACTTTCACTGAGAACCTAAAATGGAACAAACATATCACACAAATTAAGAACAACGTTAATAGTAGAACAAACATTCTGAAATCGTTATGCACAGTACAATGGGGGGCAAATCCCAGTACATTACTCACCATATACAAAGGATATATAAGACCGATTTTTGACTATGGCTCACAGATACTTGATAATTGCAGCAAGAATGTAATGAAACAACTAGACACATTACAAAACAAGATCCTTAGAATAATAACTGGTGCAATGTGCTCCACACCGATACTGGCACTACAAGGAGAAACGGCCGAAACAAACCTTCAAACAAGAAGAAAAACACTGTCAATGAAATTCGTCTGTAAAATATATTCGGAAATAAACAACCCACTAAAGCAAATACTGGAAGACAGAATTATAAATGAACCATCAAAAATAAAAGAATCACTACTAATGGATGCCTTAAATAAGATCAAGATAAGATACAAACGAAACAACATACTCCAATATGAATTACATCCTATAATTGATGTGGACCCCATTGATCAGATGAAAAGTATACATTGCCTTACACCCGATTATCAAAAACTGCAAATAAACAACGACCATAGACTGGAGGAATATATCAAGATAAGATACCCACTCTATACAAGCATATATACAGATGGATCTATGGACCCCAGCACTAACAGAGCTGGGATAGGAATTCACATACCTGCAGGCAACATTAACTATGCAGCGAGAGTAAACGACTATACACAAATATGTAATGTGGAAATATTAGCGATTAAAAAAGCAATCAAATTAGCAAACGAAAATAAACTCTCAAAAATAATAATTTTCCTGGACTCACAAGGAGCCATCAAAAAAATTAAAAACACTTCTATAGGGAAAGGAAACTACCTAACATTACAAATTAAAAGTATGATAAGCCAATTAAAACAAGAAGAGAAAGACATTACTATAATATGGATCCCAGGACATACAGGCTTTACAGGAAATGAAAGGGCAGATACACTCGCGAAAATAGGAAGAGGACTAAACATACCGGACAAGGAACCACTCCTGGGAGAAGACATCTACCCACATGAGAAAAGAAGCATCACCAACAATTTCACAGAAGACTGGAAAGAAACACTAAAGAGGACACGAACCTTCTACGGGAATATACAAACCGAGTTTCCAATTAAACCATGGTACAAAGATCGGGAACACTTAACAAGAAAACAAATCACTACACTAATAAGAATACGTACAGGACACTGCTTAACCCCAGCACATTTATATAAAATAGGCATCAAAGAAGATCCCCTATGCAGATGTGGAATGCTTGGCACAATAGAGCATATACTATTTGAGTGTACCGCCATAAACAAAGCCAACATCAACCTATACTCCCACTTGACAAAAGCCAACATCGCATCCCCTATCAACAACACATCCCTCCTACTAGACATCAACCCTATAGCTATAAAATACCTAACCTTATACATTCAACAAAACGACATACACTTATGACAAGAAAAAAAAATAAAAATATATAACTTAAATTCTCATATTGTCATAGTAACTATCAAGACAACATTAAAAATAAAGAAAGAAAAAGAAGACAACAAGTTAAGAAGACCACAAGGAAAAGAAGACTTCAAGAAAGAAAACTACAAGAAAGAAAACATCAAGAAAGAAAATATCAAGAAAGAAACATCAAGAACGAAGACATAGCGAAGACATCAAGAACGAAGAAATACCAAGATATCATCAAAGAACTCCTTACATGACCTCGAGTCAGACAACGTAAGAGTTCAAACAAACAAACCATAAAGGATGACAACAGGATAGTCATCGCTTCTGGGTGAATGGACTAGGATCCGAGCCCAAATCTACCGATCATATTAGGTCGGTGATTAATCGAAAGGAAGAAGAAGAAGAATTAACCTCACAAATAACATGGGGAAAAGAGACAGTTAGCCAAATAGGTGAGTCAGGAAAGAAGTAAACTTTTGAGACAGAATTATAGCTAAACACTAACGTCTCTGCAACAAGATCATCTTCGTTGCTGTGAATTATGCGACCCAAATGCCAAATGCCAGTTGTTATTAAATAGAAAAGCAACATCCAAATTCTCCCCCCAAAGTTTCACAACTTTACCTTTTAAATCGAAAACTAATGCCCAGTTCTCATCCATACTGGTGTTTTTACGTTTGACGATTTGCTTATTGTGAACACAAAACTGATGGAAAATTTTAGTGCCTGGAATAGTTTTTGCTTCCTTTTTGTCACTGTTTTCATGAAAAAAATTAAGTTTCGACGTTCCAGTGAAAGAGATAAAATTTTTGAACCTTCATCAAGGGCTTGATCAAGCGTCAAGCTGCTTATTGCGAGTTTGAAATGACCCTATGAAAACCAAACCATGACAGTGGACGAGCTTCTTAAATTTTTTCATGAAAACAGTGACAAAAAGGAAGCAAAAACTATTCAAGGCACTACAAGTTTTCATTAGTTTTGTGTACACAATAAGCAAATCGTCAAATGTAAAAACGAGAATTGGGCATTGGTTTTCGATTCAGGCTTAGGCACACAAAATTCAAACACATTTCAACAAATTTAGCATTGAAGATCTTGATTCCTGAAATTCTCTACAAGTTAGATTGGATGAATAAAGTATATATTTCTGGGTTTTTACAATGTATTTTTACGTGTTTTCCCATCAATAAAGCTCCTCCCTCCAGTGGAAAAATTGAATATGCCAATTGGTGAGTTAGAACAATTTGTTGATTTCAAAAATTGCAAAATAAGCTAAGATCAAGATTATAGGCTTTGGAATGAACCGAAAATGTTTCTTTAGTATTAAGATATAATACTGGAACGTCAAAAAATGTAAAATTGAATGTTTGAATGAGTTTTCACAGGGTTAGAGGCAGAAATATTTCATTTTTCCACAAAAAAATCAGTTTTTTGCGTGTTTTATTACATAAAACCAAAATACACACCGATAATTTGTTTTGACCTTAAAGTATATGTAAAAAGGAAGATTTTGGAAGCTTCCAAATATTTAAAAAAAAATAAACTTTTTAGATATCGCACTTTGAAAAAAAAAAAAATTCGAATTTCTCGCTCGGGGGAGCATCCAATCCTAATTTTGACGCCGGAAATGGATTCCTGGGAAGATTTTACATCGACCCACTATTTTCAGAATTTTTTTAAACTCAAATTGTCGCATCGGCAGTCTAAAAACGAAAATTTGTCATGGCTCGCAAAAAAATGAACAAAACACAAAATAGGTCACAAATCCAAAATGGCGCAAAATTAGTGGCTGAAAATGTAGGATCGGACGTATTTTTATATCCTAAAGATGACTAGATACTTCCGGTAGCGATTTAAAAACCACCCCATTCACTCCCTGATCAGTTGACATGGAATCTCCCATATCAGAATCAATTTTTAATCGAGTAGTAGGTATGTGAAATCATCAAATGTGAATATGGTTGGGAATTCTTTTCAATGGTACCTTCTTCCAATATACTAAAATAAAGTGCCTTATCCCTCCCGAAAGCTGTCAACTGCACTGTCTCCCATGGTATCCCCATATGCAGGTCCAGAGTATGCTGCTCCCTCGTCCTTTCAACTCTGATCCAAGTACCCCCATACCTTAAAACAAAACACGCCACAAAAACCATCAGTACCTCTTTCAGCAATTCATTCTCTTACCAGTTTCATCTCTTACCGGAAGAAGTGTGTTCCTATACTCGGTATGAAGTCGTACTTCGTCTTAACGTGCCCACTATCCTTCTGTTCGAAACTCGTTTCGACGCTCAAGTGTTGCGTCTGCCTAGCTCCCTTCGTGGTCATCCATTGCAGTAACCATTGGTAGGATTTATCACGGCAGGGCACCTTAAAATCGATATTTTATAACATTACAAGTCGCATACGTGGGGAATTACTTCGAGTGTGATCATGTAGTGCCTTCGAAAGACTATTAGCGAGTACTGCAGCCCTTTGCGGAGGATCGCGGCCCCGGCGCCTATGCCGAAGAGCCCGAAACCAGCTCCGAAGTACGGGTTGTCTGAGAGACCAGACAGATAATCTGTTATAGTCATTACTTAATTGCAATTGTAACGTATAAACTGATATACACCATAACAAATAACATAACCTATTTAAGACGAGGACGAGAGGTTTGGTATTTGGTAGGTTATCGTTGTCATTGTTGATTGCTATAGTTGGTTGCCTAGGCGGTTGGTATGGAAAAGGATTATTTTAAATGAGGTAATTTGTATTTTCCGTTATTTGGATAGTTTGGGTAAAAAATTAATATCCTCTCTTGTCGTGTATACGTAATAAATATTTATTGTTATAAAGACGACATTTACATACGTATATCGTAGATCATCTGTTACCTATATTTAATATAGGAATGTAGTAATACATGTTTGGGTATTATATAATTAAAATTAGTACAGTAAGTATAAAAGAAGTGAGGGTCCTAGGGTACGAGACTGGGAGAAATTGTAAAAATACCTTCCTAAGTAAAAAGTAAAGACGTCTAGATAAGAAGTTATTGGAGATTAATCACAGATATCTACTTACATAGAGGATTATCTATACCAATGCAGAACGATCTTATTTTTCGAGATATAATCAATAAAATAAAATTAATCCTCTTTCGTTAAAACACAAAACGACAAAACATCGACTACAACCATGTAAGATTCCAGCAATACGATTTGTGCGGCTGTTACACACAACCCTTAACTGCATATGTGCTTTTATCCCTGTACGCTTAACCTTTGGCAAACATTCTCCACCCGAATTTTAACATGCTTCATTATATCTTCTCCTAACTCGTCCACGTTGGTATACCTGCACTTGTGGAAATTAAAAATATCCGCTAGGAAATCCATGACCTGTTCCTTAAAATAAACGCAGGTCTCCCTCAATCCCTCGTCGGTCCCGAGGAAGCCCCACGCCATCAACGGCGACAGCTGCTCGGATAACGTATAAAAATGGGCCATGAATCCCGCGGGGAACTTCAAGCGCCTCCTCTTCGCCTTCAGGACCGACCAGACCGCCGTAGTCAGTGCGGTCTCCTTGAAACTGTTAGACAGCCAACGGTTCTGGATTACAGCGGTGACAGAGGACGGTGGCGCGTCTAAATCCTCGAAGGCGTCCATCAGGATGTAATCCAGGACGACGTCGTAGAAAGTCAGAGCTTTGACGCCTTTGGAGCTCAGCTCTTCTTCCAGGTCGCGCCAGTTGTTCGGATCTTGGGTGAAGAGAAGCATGTCTTCGTATCCTGAAGAGAAGGCAATTACAGAGATAAGAATTGTTGTGGTAATTACAATTATTAGAAACGGGAATATATAAAGTGAGCAGTATGTAAAACATCAAACTACGAACAGCCATATGCACTTATGGTCTGTTTTTCGTGCCAAGGTGGATTAGACCATTTTATAATGTGGCAATTCTGCGCAGATCTTTAGCAATCGTAGCAAAATCTGTAAGCCTCGTAATGATAAATGCAATTCTAAACATTATCGTAAGATATAAGTTACGGTTACTCATAACTTTCTACGGTATATCCTAAATTTTTACGGCAAGCGTTTTGTGTCTCTGTAAACTTAGGAAAGAAATGAACGCTAATAAAAAAAAAGATTTTATAATAATAAAATAAAACGAGATATTATGATATAAAAATATGCAATATAAATAACAACATCAATTATGTAGATAGTTTTTAAGTTATAAGACAATTGATGATACATTTTCACGTTGGGTTCCGGTAGCTGTGACACGAAAATATTAAGAAATCTCCAATATTGGTCAATGTGTACCAACTCAAAAATGGCATTACATTTCGGTAATATTTTTATTGAGCTACAAATTGTTTATTTTAGAAACAGGACAAAAATCGTTAGAAGAAATCTGCGAGACATGATGAATTCGTTAGAAACGTCAGATCAGAATTGTGAAAATGTTTTGGTTAGATGAAGGAAAGGTAGAGAGTTTCGTAAATGAATTACATTACATACCTACTTCAAAAGAGCACCATTCCATTGCACTTGAAAGTAAAAATGTAAAACATGGTTTTGCTGAACTGATCGTATGTTAACACGCCTTTAGGTTTTATAGCAACATTATATTTTGCGGGTACAGATTCTTTGCAGAGCCAAGTCGGTAGATGTTTTTGGATTGATTTAAGTCAAACATCAATAAGTCGCGGTTGAATATCAAATTTATTGAAATGTTATATGAAATAATATGAAATTTGTAATACTACAATAATTTTCCAATATTTATAAGGAAATTGGATAAAATTACGTAGGTACAGATGTCGACGATAAAAATGAATCACCAAAGGGGTAAGTGCTATTTGAAATGCCAGAGCAGTTCAGGTTTTTCAATTATTTTTTATTTTAAACATCCGGTTTTATGAGTGAGACGTATTATAGACGGCACTCACGTTGAGATTTTTGCTCCCCCTATCGCTGACCTAACCTAGCCTCCTTTTGTCTACATTAATAGAAGGGGGAGATATTTTATTAATTGAAATAATAAATAAATGAAATAATGATGTTGGTAATTATTACATAAAACTTTTAAATTGACTTTAAGTGATCGAAGTTTTTAATTAGCCACAGAACGTAACAACGTATCCTATCGTCTTTATTTACTAGAATCGTTATATGACTTCACAGAATCACATATTTATCGTAAATCCGTAAATCTCACTCTTACGACTGTCTCGTAGGTAGTAGAGTACGAAAATACGGTTTACAAATGTATAATCGCAGCTTAAAATAGCAACAGCATACAGTGACTAACTTGCATCCAGTGATTTGACGACAGCTGGCTTATCGACGATCAAGGAGATACGTGACAGATTCAGTTGGGTTGGTAGACCAAATGGCTTGTACTGGGTTGAATTTCGTTCATTTATACATAACCTACTGTTTCGTTAAATGAGGAACACTTTGGAGCAGAACTCAACAAAAAATGCCAACAAGACTAATAACTGCATGTTCCACCATTATACAGTGCTAGTCAAAACTACCCTCCCACTCGATCTTTAGGGGTACCAACGATAAATGATTTTTACGACATTTGCGGGTTCTTACTGGACCGCAATAGTGTGCAGGAGCACCATTTTGTTGGAACGTTATTTCCAAGTTGCCGAATTCATCACGACTATTTTCCAGAATATCAAGAATTAACGGCTCAATTGCGTTTTGTAACATCTCCAGATACACTTCACTGGTTGAGTTAACATTGAGAAAAACGAACCCAACCGTATGGTTTCAAAACTATCGTGGAATTAGCTTGTTAGACACGGTTTATGTATACCAAATGTATATGTAAAAATGTATACCAAAATAGCTAGTAAATAACAGACTGAAAATCATCCCCGAAGAATGACTAGAGGAAAAACAAATTGGACTTAGAAAAGGCAGAGCAACGATAGGTGGAATATTTACGATACAACAAATTACAGAAAAACACAAAGACACGCATATACGTTTTATAGACTTCGAGAAAGCTTTTGACAACGTAAACGAAACGTAAATTTGGAATATTATGGAGATATCCAAGACACTTAATATGGACGATACAGTCTATACATCAATACCAAAATTGTAGTAGACATAGACGGAGAACTAGGAAAATAACAACAAATAAATGAGTAGGACAAGGCTGCTGTATTGTCACGCACAACATAGCAAGAATCCGGAACAAGGACGTACCTGCACCAGGAAGCAAAATGTGAATTTCCGAAAAATAATCCCGTAAAGTAATTTGCTAGCGAGACACGTATGTTTATATGAATCGATCAATACAAAGCGAAACAATAAACATTTGGCCCAATAAATGTCGAGGTGGATAAACATTAGTGGAAGTAATTGAATTGTTGTGCTGCCGGTGAGACTACGCGTTTGTCGCAAGTTTTGTTCTGGGACAATGTCTGTTGTGCTTCCAGCCCTCTGGAGACTCATATAAGGCCTTTCTGCTGTTTATTAACTTTGTCTTTTTTCACCTCTTGTAGCAAACTAATGTATTAACTTTGTCTTTTGCCGCCTTTTGTCATGTACGTAGCATCTCCCCCCCCCCCCCTGTGTAACCTTGACTGAACTACGATCAACCCTTTTTTTGGGAAATAAATGTAGGTATTTGATATTTTTCAACTATTTCATTATCTGTGTTACCACCCCCTAACCGAGCACCCCTATGGGCCCTGGGCCCTAGGCCCTGAGGACCGTGAGAGTATTTTGCCAACACTCTTCAACATATACATAGATACCATTAAAGAATATTATATATCACATATATACTATATATATATATATATATATATAAATGGCATAAGTCGGCATCCCCCTATAGAAAAGTTCCGGTTAAGGTGGCATCCGCGACAAGTTGACCTCCAATATACGGATGCCAACTTGTATTTCTGAACAAACCTTGTTAATCGAACACCCAACATGTAGATGACGCCCTCGCAAAAATATGTCGGGATGTCATCTTAGCCGAAATCTATACTATTGTATACCAGCTAGTTCAACCGGTTGAGCGAAAGAGGAGCTGTCATCGTTCATAATGTATACTTCAAATTTACTCTTAACGGTCAACTTGGCCTCCTTACGTTTGGCAACCACTTTATTTCTCCGTTCCGCGCGCGCTTTAGTTCTGTTTAGTGTTTATTCCGAATTTCGTTCTTTAACCTAAAATTTACAACATCACATCATGTCGCAAAGATCCAAATTATTGTTGAAAATGGCATTAAATCCGGATGAAGAAGGTAAGTGAAGTTCAGTTTCTTTGTGATTATGTATTCAGGCTTTAACTTAAGAAATTGTAGGATTAACTGAAATTCATTTGGATAATTACCGGTGTGAAAATAACAATGCTCCGCCGGCCATAATTTTTTCGCTAAAATAATCTCGGATCGTAAAAGTTAATAGAAATCCCCCGCAGCTGAACAAATTTCACTGAAGTCATGCTAAATCCATTCTTAAGTCTTTCTTATAGGTTTTTTGTGTGATATATATATCGTTCATCTGCCATAGATGAATATAGCTCATTATAGTTAGAAGATAAATTATTCTTTAAACGCAGCAACACGAATATGCGTACTATTAGTCCAGTGGGGTTAGCCGAAAATCTTTCAAAACATAGATGTGAAAGGCGGAGCCGAGTTTTTTGCTGGAATCGCTCGAAAATATCATAGTAAATGACAATCCATTACCTCCACCGGTTTTTAGGCTGTGCTAATTGCATAATAACAGTTTATAGCAAAAACTCGCGAAAATAGGCATATTTTTCGACATATTTTCTAATTTTACTCGAAATATATCAAGTTTATCGTAGATATGTATAGAGATTGTGATTTGCTACAACATTCTGTGGTTCAAAATTTTAATATTCCATTTGCCGCAGCCACAGCGAATGAATAAGTAAAAAAATAATTAAAAAAAGCTATTTTGCGGGCGCAAAATAATAATTCAAATTATAATGCGATCTTAGTTATGATTTATTCTCGAAAAAGGTTATTTATTCCCGAATCTAATGCAACAAACTCAGTTCCGATATCTTTTTTAGTTGCTAAGGAATCTAATTGTTAAATAATATTCTGTAAATTAGATAGACATCATTAGAAGAAACATAAATGCCACGAATTTTTTTTTAAAGTTACAATAATGTTTCTACCCATGCTATAAGGGTATGGCTACCATATGCAATGATTTAATTAACAACTTGTTCGGATTAACTGACTCAGATGTTTTTTTTTAAAAAAGTGGTTCAAATTTCACCTCAATAACAATTGAGATATGTCTACGGTTTTTCTTTATAATTGAAATCTGAAAGTACCTACTTAAAGGACTTGGAAAAACGAAACTTTTGACGCTTTCAAAGTTCAATTCGGATAATGTAATCCAGTGTTATTGATTTTTTTTTCGTTAAATCGTTCGTTTGCCCAGAATCGCTGATCAAGATTGGGATTCATATATAGTGTAATTATTTTTTTATTTCAATTCTCCATATTAATTGAATAATTTTTTACAGATCCTGTATTTTCTGATTCAAGTCTAGATCGCGGATCAGGATCAGACTTAGACTATTGTCCTTCAAGTAACAACAGCAGTACTAGTGGAAATAGTAGTTTGGAGATACCAGTTCTTCCAGCCATTATTTATAATCCAAGCACGTATGAGGAAATCAGTCAACCAAGTACAACTGCGAATATCTTGGAAAATCTACCAAGATCATCACCCAGTTCAAGTGGACAAAACACATTCAATGGTAATAATGCAAGTACCTCTACAAACTCTACCTCTGAAAATAGTCAGTCGTTGACAAGCACATTTTTGAATCCAGTTAACCGTTCTGGTACAAAAAGTGCAAAACGAATTAGACGAAAACATCATTGTTATTATTGCTCTCAAGATATAACTAACTTCTCAAGGCATTTAGAAAGAAATCATAGTGATGAACTACAAGTACAGGAAATGTTGTGTTTAGATAAAAATTCAACGAAACGTAAAAAGTTGATAGATAGACTACGAAGAGAGGGTGACTTTGTCACCTCAAAAATTGTCCCAGTATTAAATCCACCAAATAAAGATACATCAGGACACATCGCTTGTAAATTTTGTAAAGGGTACTTTTCACGAGGTTGTCTTAGAAGGCACGTTAAAAAATGCTTCTTCAATACTAATCCTTCTCAACGTATTAACTCACAAATTGAGGGCCATAATGTAATGACTGGTCCATTTGGCCCTAATGACCCACTAACAGTTAGTGGATTGCTGAAAAAGTTAAGAGCCGATGAAACTTCTTTAGTCGCTAAGAAAGATAAGATAATTTGTGAAGTTGCAAGAAGATATCTACACAGTCACAAAGAAAAACATTTAATTCTAGTGGCAAAGAGACATATGCGAAGACTTGCACGTCTTTTGATTGAAGTGAGAAAATATGAAGCAAATGAAAACCTTACCTTGGAGCAAATGATGGTGCCTTCAAAATTTAAAAATATAGTTAAAGCAACTAAAGCTATATCTGGATATGACTCGACACATTCTGGCTACCAGTCCCCATCATTAGCGTTACAAATGGGTACGCTACTTAAAAAAGCCATACATGCAGCCCTGTCAATCAACATTCAGAAGGAGGACCCATCAAAGGAAAAGCAGGATCAGCTCAATGCTTTAATACACCTAATAGAAACGGATTGGTCGTATCAAATTTCATCTGAAGCAGGCCAAAACATCGCCATAAATAAATTCAACAAACCGTCTTTGATACCTTTAACAGAAGACATAAAGGTAAGTGTTAAAACCTCTGTTTGGCAAATCATAAAAATAACACAACACTAACAAAAATAATAACCACTGCATAGTTGTACTGACTTCTATGGTGATTTGAAAAGTTTTAAACAATAATAGTAATAGTTTTTTAATCCCGACGGACTTTATTTTCTCTGAAAATTCAAAAGAGAGTGTAAAATTATTTAGAAAATTTTTAGCATAACTTTTCACTATCTGTTAAAAACGGTGACAAAATGAGCAACAAAAACCTACAGAAATAAAAAAGAGGTTTTTTAGGTTTCAGCTTGACCTTGAGTTTTGTTCATTAACTGCTTATTTTATATGGGTCTTTATTAACCCTGCTCTTTTGTTTGAGTATACTAAACCCGAGTTTAATATAACCATCTCACAAGGGTCAGTATGACGCGATATCCAAAATATACAAGGTGTTACTTAATGTCTTGCAATAATTTTAATGAGCGATTTTTGGGCCAATTTTAAATCGAAAATATTATACACACCAAATTCAATGCACAGGGCGTTAGTTTTGATTAATTTTCCCTATTTTTCATAAAAATGTCGAAAACCGTTTTGAGATATTGCAATAAAATGTAGTATCGCAATTTATGGCATTAAAACTCCCAGAAAATATTTTTTATTTGACCATTGACGTAAGACAATGCAATTTTACCGAAAGCTGTTACGTCACTGGTGTTTTCATAACTGTTAGTATAGTAGTAATTATCACTTTATTTGAAACAAAAAACATTTCTCAAATTTTTGTCGTCAACTTACCATTTTCATTAAAAGTTGAAGTTGTTAATCGATTTTAGCCAAATATTCTTAAACAACTACTAGTACAATTTTAAAGAACCCTTGTTAATATGACATTTTCTACTAAAACTTGTTCAAATATTTACTCCCAGCGTTTATTTAATGAACACCATGTCTAAAACAATATTTTCATATTTATCCAATTGCATAAATACTCAAATTGTATGTATTTAGCTTATTTTTCTGTTTCTAGGTTTTTGACATTTATCTTCAAAACCTGATGAAGACGGCGATGGGAAATTTGAAAACTAACAGTAATGATCAGCACAACTTTAAAATTTTGATGGAAGGAATTTTTTGTAGTCTTATGATCTTCAATAAAAGGAGAGTAGGTGAGCTACAAAGAATGACTTTATATGCTTACCAAAAGAATTATGACAACGTTTCTTCTGCGGAATTTGAGAAAGCCCTAACAAACTCAGAAAAAATTTTATACAAACAACTGAAGCGCATTGTCATTAGAGGAAAAAGAGGAAGGGGTGTGCCGGTTTTATTTGAACAGGAGTTAGTTACTGCTCTTAACTACCTCATTGATCTTAGACCAAACTTCGATTTACAAAACAATATATATTTATTTGGCTTAATTGGGACAGATAATCCAATTTCTGGATACAATGTGTTAAGAAAGCATGCATTTTTAGCATTAAATAATAAAGAAAGAGCCTCTCTAATAACTTCCACAAAACTGAGAAAGCATTTGGCAACTATCACACAAATTTTTAAAATGAATAAAAGTGACTTAGAACAACTTGCCGGTTTTATGGGCCACACATCAAAAACTCATTCAGAGTTTTATCGGCTGCCAGATGATGTGTTTCAAACTGCGAAAGTCAGCAAACTCTTAATGTTGTCGAAAAATGAGCTGTTTGCAAATTTTAAAGGAAAAAGATTAGAAGAAATAGAACTAGATGACCAAATAAATACCGATATAGATAGTGACACGGATGAAGAGGGAAATTTAGACTTATCAGATGTTGAAGCAATTGATAAACACAGAGATAACCAAAATAACAGTGAAGAACACACAGACGGTAAAATTGAAGAAAAAGCTGATAAACGAAAGCAACTCACTAAGAAGAAACGTGTTTTAACGAAATGGACTACTGAACAGAAAAAAATAACAGAAAATTATTTTAAGAAGAATATAAAAAATAAAATTCCTCCAAAAAAACATCAAGTCATTAAGCTAATGGAAATGCATCCAGATATTTTTCAGAACAAATCATGGCCAGTGATAAAAGTGTACATTTGTAATCAATATAATAAGAAACAATGAATATTGTCAAATGAAAGAAGGATACTAATTAATATTTTACATGTTACTTTATTTTATTTTTTTATAAGAAGTTATTTTAGTTGTTTATAAGATTTTATAAGAAAGAAGGATATTAATGAATATTTTACATGTTACTTTATTTTATTTTTTTATAAGATGTTAAAATTAGCTTAATTTAAAAAAAATAATAAATAAATAAAAAAAAATTGGTTAAAAAACATTGTAAAGTTTATGTTGTGAAAATGGTAACAATAAAAGTTTGGTTTTTGTGAACATTATTTCATTTTACAGGGTCTGAAAACATTTGCTTGTGCTTTTACTACATAAAATTTGTAGCAGGTAATAATAATACTAATATTTACAAATAAAATCCAAATTGACAGAAAAGGTTTATTTTTTAATTAATAAGACTAAATAACTTGTTTTAAATTATTTACAAATCTTTATGTAAAAAAATGATTGTAATTAATTTTAAAAATGCATTTACTACCCTTCAATGTATAATAATGATAAAAAAAGTTTATTTTTATATTGAACCTAACACTGATCTGTGGTACATCTATTTTAAAGATTAATAGCGCTTGTATATAATCACTGATGGTGTTTTGACTAAAATAGAATTTCAAGTTAAGTACATAACACATATATCAATATACAAGAATAGGTATCGTGTATTGACAACACTGTATTGGATGCCAATTTTACCTAAACAATTAAAATACAGAGTCCAGGTTACTTCAAAAAGGATGTGCCATTTAATACGGATGCCACCTAAACTGGTATTTGTAACTGGATTCCAACATGAACGATATGTGTATGTGAATATATAATCTAATATACACTGGATGCCATTCTATGCTGTTCTTGAACGGAAGTCAACTTGTACCGTAGATAAATATATATATATATATATATATATATATATATATATATATATATATATATATATATATAATATTAGGTATACATATTATAAAAGAACGGAAAATGGAATGTTCTAAAGCTAAAGGAATGTACCAAGACCACCACATCATCCTAAACTCCCTTTTCTATGCCGATGACCTAGTAGTATTTGCGGAAGCAGAAGACATTCTGCAGATAAATGTATATCTAACAAAATATCTGCCAAAAGTACCTACGACATGAACATATTAACAAGCAAGACTAAAACTATGGCTTTTGCAGGCAAATACCCAGTCAGAACAAAAATAGTTGCAAATAACACAGTACTGGAATAGGTTAAACAGTTTCAATATTTAGGTTGCGATATATCCTGTGATTAAAGCAATGACGCGGAAGAAAAACTCAACAAATCCACTCATATTTGCGGAACTATTAGTACAACGTGATCAAGAATGACTGTTTGAGTTAACAATGATGAATTTCATTTTTAAATGGTACAAGTGGTAATTTGAATTTGCTATTTAAAATTCAAATTTCTGGTATTCTTTTCAAATTTATTTATTTAAAATGGTTTTCACGTTACAACACGAAATTTTCATTGGAATGGCGTACTTTCGAAGTGTGATTTATAACCCAATTACTGGTTGGCAGTACTCTCTCGAAGCGACATACCAGCAATTTCAGGAGTTGTTTTCGGAGACTTTGGTCACTTTTGCTGTCTTTCTGCAACATTGCATGCGAGTAGTTGAACGTTATTTAAACACAGGGAGCGTAAGCAAACAAAAATCAACTGGTAGACCTTCTACTCTAAACGAGGAAGTTGTTGAGGATATCAGAACTCGAACGCAAAGAAGTCCTCCCAAATCCTTAAGAAAGCTCTCCCTTCAAACAGGTTTGGTCCTTATGCCTCCTATTCAACCAATTTATATTCGTACCCATAAGACTTCCACTTTTCCATGTTGTTCTAATTCACGGTTTTACAGGTTTATCATATGGAAGTTGCTCCACTGTGCTTAAAAAGAAATTAAAGTACCACCCTTACAAAATTTCCATCGTCCAGTCATTAACCCCTCCTGATCACCCGCAGAGAGTTTTATTTTGCAATTGGTTCAATGACATATTCAATAATAATGATATCCTTGACAATACCTTCTTTTCCGACGAAGCCTGGTTTCATCTCAACGGCTATGTGAATAAACAAAATTAGAGAATTTGGTCAGGTGAAAATCCTTACGGTATCAGAGAGACACATTTGCACCCGGTTAAAGTTGGTGTTTGGTTGGCAGTCTCAAGGACGCGGGTGTATGGGCCGATATTTTTTAATTTTACCGTCAATTCGGAGAGATATATCCAACACTTTTTGAGGCCTTTTATAAACCAATTAACAGACGAAGAGCGTCAAATTGGATATTTCCAACAAGACTCTGCAAGGGCACATACGGCTCGTGCTACTATGGGATATTTAAGAGAGAATTTTGGCGACAGAGTAATTAGTCAGGGCATTTGGCCAAGCAGGTCAAGATCTCACTCCATTAGATTTTTCGTTATTTGGGCTCTTGCAGAGGACAATGTCTTTAGGAACATATTGCATACTGAAGAAGAGCTACGAGAGGCAATAGTTCAAGAAGTGGCAAACATTACCCCCAATATGCTGGTGAATATCTTCGAGAGCCTAAAAAGAAGAGTTAATTTATGTTTGGATTGCCAACTCAAACAGTCATTCTTGATCACCCAGTAGAACACTAAAAAATAAAACAAGAGAAGACACACAAATAAAATTCTATAGGACGATAGCTGTTCCAACCCTTTTATGTGGAAGTAAAACGTGGACGACGACGAGAAAAGGAGAAACCAGGATACAAGGACCCGGTCGCCCCAAGGACCAGAGATGAAATTTCTTCGAAAAGTGAATGGTTGACGGAGAGGAAAATGAAAGAAAATAAAATTAAATACAAGAACAGGTAGAACGAATGAATCAAGAATGAGACTAGAAAGTTTTAGAAGGATAATCGTTGGCAGACCAAGGAAAAGATGGGTATCGTAATATGCAAAGTGCCTAAAACCCGAAGCGAAGAAGAATTTCGAAATTAAAGCGTATCCCGAGGATGGCCCAACCGTATCGGCATCTCGCATATTTCTTCGACTATTTTCACACTCATACCTATGAGAAAATCCTTTGGATCCTTATCGGCGTAGAGCAGTAGATCGGCTAAGATTTGCCTGCCGGCGTCGACGAACCAAAGGTAGTTCGCCTGATCCTTGAGCAAGCTCTGAAACGCTAAGCGTAGGCAGTGCAATTTGGCCAGGTACTCTCCGTCCGAGCCGCACTTTACCAGCTCAGTTCTGAGAGTCCTGCAGGGTATTCCGCCGTTTTCGAGCTGCCTCAGAGCGGACTGGTACAGCACGTATCCCTCGACGTCGGGGAAGTACTCGGAGAACTCCTCGAACTCCCTGAGGTCTGCCACCTGCAAAACGTTTTTAGTAAACAAATTGAGAATCGGGAGTATTTGGAAAAACGGCAGCCAATGCGTATTGTAAGAAAGGAGATAATGAATTGGTCGGTAAATTTCCAAAAAATTTTATGTATGGAAAAAGTGAAATCTGATTCGTATTATGGAGAACAATGGCAAAAATTGCAATTGTTGTGAATTTCAAAAAATTTGGGCTAGATCGATAAGAGGTATGCTTTTTGGGGGAATTTAAACTTTGTTTCAGTTATAGCTTGAAATTACCATTACTAAGAAGAAAAAGGATAAATTTGAATTACGCTTTACTTTCAGGAAAAGGTTGGAATGAATATTATGGAGACAAAATTGAAATCAGATTAGTCATCTGAAAAACAATGGCAAAAATTGAAATTCTATTTGAATTCTAGAAAATTCGGGGAAGATTGAAACAAGCTGTACTATTTGGGAAGGGTGACTTGCTTTCTGGAGAAAAAAGGAGAAGTCTGATTAGGCTTTGCTTTATGGAAAAGGAGGCTGAAAAAAAATCGTCAGATGATTGAAATCAGATTGGTTTTCTGAAAAAAAAGGAAAAACGACATTTATTTTTAATTCTAGAAAATTTGGGGTAGATTGAAACAACATGTGCTTTTTGGTGAGATTAAACTTTGTTTCAGAGACTGAAGTTGCCTTTATCCTGTAAAAAAGGAGAAGATTGAATTAGGCTTTACTTTCCGAAAAAAAAAAAAAAAATGAAATGAATTTTATTTCTGGAGAGACGTTCTGTTCTGAAGAAGTTCTGAAGTTCGTTTTCTGGGGAATAATGGCAAAGATGGAAATTTGTTTTGATTTCCAAAAAATTCGGGAAAGATTGAAAGAAGCTAAGCTGCTTTTGTGAGCAAGTTAAAACTTCGTTTCAGGAAAACTCTGAAACTACTGTTTCCTGAAAGAAAAACCGAAGTGTGGATTGGGCTTTGCTTTTCGAAAAAGGTTGAACCTGAAAAATCCAGTTCATTTTCTAAAGAACAAAGACAAAGATTAAACTTTGTTATGAATTCCAGAAACTTTGGCTCAGACTGAAAGAAGCTGTGCTTTTTGGGGAAAGCTCAAACTTTGGTTCAGGAGGAAGATTGAAATTATCTTTATCCTGCAGGAAAAGAAGTTTGAATTAAGCGTCACTTTCTGGTAAAAATTGAACTTTTTTAAAGGGATTCGATATGAATTTCGATCCTGAAAACTTTGTAATGCGAATTCTCATTATGAACTTTGTCTCCCTATTGTTTTTGTAATGATTTTAAATTCTTTAGGATTTTTGGAAAGATGAGATTAATTTGAGTTTTGTCCCAACTAGATATCAAGAACTTTTAATGCAAGATTCAATATGAAATTCTTTTTAATTTTTTTTCGAGGAACTATTTATGGAAAAAATTAAAGTATGAAAAATTAAAAACAGGTTCGCTTTTAGAGAACAAACGCAAAATGTGGTACTTATTTTGAATACCATACAATTTGGGGCAGAATGAAAGAATGCATTTTAGGAAACGTGTAACTTTATTTAAACTATGTTTCAGGAAAGAACTGAAGTTATCTCGCTTTCTGAAGAAAAATAAAATGTTTGAAATTCACTTTGCATTTTGGAGAAGGTTAAAGTGAACTTTATTTCTACTTCTGGTAAAGAAAACGGCAAATATTGACATTTACCATGAATTCTAGAAATTTTGGGTAGTTTGAAAGAAGCTATGCTTTTTGAGGAAGTTTATAAACTTTGTTTCAGGAAAAGAATGGAATTATTTTGTTTTCTGGAATAAAAAATAAGTTTTGATTGGGCTTTGCCTTTTGAAAAAGATTGAAATGAAGTTTATTTCTGGAAAAAAGATTGAATCAAGGTTCGTTTTCTGGAGAACAATGATAAATATTCAACTTTGTTCGGAATTCCAGAAAATTTGTACAGATTAAATGAATACTTTTTGGGAAGGAACAGTAAGAATTTAAATTAGGTTTTACTTTCTGGATAAGGTTCAAATAACCGTTATTTCCGGAGAATATTAAAATCAGGTTCATTTTCTGCAGAACAGAGGCAGAGATAATACTTTTTTATAATTGCAGCATTAAGAAGGCATGCTTTTTGGGCAAAGAAAAAATTTCGTTTCAGTAGAAGACTGAAGCTACCTTCATTCTGGAGAAAAAGGAGAAGTTTGAATGACAATTTGCTTTCTGGAGAAGTTTAAAATAAAGTTCACGTTTGGAAAAATTTTAATCAGATTAGTTTTCTGTGGAACAATGGAGCAAAGATTGAAATTGGCTTTGAATCCCAGAAAAATTGGGGCAAATTGAAAGAAGCTACGGTGTTTGGGTACAGTTGAAACTTTGGTTCAGGAAAAGTGTGAAATTACTGTGGTTTCCGAAAGAAACAGAGAACTTTGGATGGGACTTTGCTTCCTGAAAAGAAATTGAAATGAATTATTTCTGAGATGATTAAAATTAGATTTGTTTTCTGGAGAATAATGGTAAAATATGAAATTTGTTTTCATATCTCGACAATTTTAGGAAAATTGAAAAAAAAGGTGCTTTTTCTGGAAAGTTGAAGCTCTGTTTCAGGAGAAGACTGAAGTTACCTCGCTTTTTGGACAAGTTTTGATTGGGCTTTGCTTTTTGAAAAAGGTTGAACTCAACTTTATATTCTATTTTCGTTTTCTAGAGAACAAAGGCAAAGATTAAACTTTGTTTTTAATTCCAGAAAATTTGGGGCGATTGAAAGAAGCTGTGCTTTTTGGGAACAGATTATAAACTTTTTTAAGACTTAAGTAATATTTATCTTGGAGAAAAAAGAAGAAATTATGTTAGGCTTTAATTTATGGAAATGATTGAAATCAATTGTATTCCTGGAGAAAGGATGGAATTCAGGTTCGTATTCTGGAGAACAACGATAAATATTGAAATTTGTTTGGAATTCAGAAAAAATTGTAACGGATTGAAAGAATGCTTTTTGGGAAGGACGAGGAAAAAGCAAGTTATCTTACTATGTATATGGAGAAAAAGGGAAAGTTTGAATTAGGCTTTACTTTCCGGGAAGGGTTGAAATAAACTTTATTTTTGGGGAATATTAAAAACTGGTACGTTGTTTGCAGAAAAAAGGCAAAGATAATACTTTTTGTTAATTCCAGGAAATTTGGCGGCAGTTAGTACAAAGCCAGATTTTTTGGAAAAGAAACCTTTATTCTGGAGAAAAGGGACAACTTTGACTCTTTGGTTTCTGGAGAAGGTTACAATGAAATTCATATCTGAAAAAATTTAAACTGGGTTTATTTCCTAGAGAACAATGGCAAAGATTGAAATTGGTTTTGAACTCTAGAAAACTTGGGGCAAATTGAAAGAAGCAAGAGTTTCTGGACACAGTTGAAACTTTGGTTTAGAAAAAGATTGAAGTTACCTTGCTTGCAAGAAGAAAACAAGAAGTTTTGATTGGGCTTTGCTTTCTAAAAAAGAAAGAAATGAACTTTATTTTTGGGAAATATTAAGATCTGATTCGATTTATGAAGAACCTGGAATGTTTTTTTATTTCTAAAAAATCTGGAGCAGATTGAAAGAAGTTGTACTTTTTGAAGAACGGTGAACGGTAATTTCAGGGCAAAACTGAAATCACCTTGTTTTTTGAAGGAAAAGGGGAACTATGAGTTAGGTTTTGCTATTTGGTATTAAGGTAGTTTTAAGGTGGATAAGCCATGTCTTTGCGAGAGACATTGCCAGCCATGTGACAAACGGAGCAGCTGACTAATTATCTTGTTTGTCATAACAGGTACCTTTGTAATTAATTTGTCAGAAAAAGCTTTGGTACAATAAGAACATAGGCGAGACAACAATACAAGAAGAAGTAAGTAGATCGGACAATATACTGAGCGTTTTGAAATTAAAGAGTCACATTAACTAGATAGCACTTTCTTGCTCAACAGCCGGTTATAGTTTTGATTTGTTATACGCTAGGTAGTAGTATTTTTAATACGCATGACACTCATGCCAGCAGATTGAGAGCAGGACGCGTGGGTAGTCCTGCCAGTAGCAACTGACATTATATGCAGCAAATTTTGCTATATGACAATGTGCAAATAGGTGAGAATAATGAATTTCATCTGAAATGGAAGTGTAGTACCAATAATTTTCAAATCCATTCCACATTTTATTTCTGAAAAACACACAAATAATTACCCTCTTTTCGTTTTCAATTGAGACGCTAGTATACCCGTCCAATATTTATTTGCAATTTACGACACCCTTAGCGACGGGGAGTGCAATTAACAGGTAGTAAACTACTGATTTGCGGTTTCGTCGGAATACCGCCGGAGATAAACACCTAAGAACTGGGAATGGTCCGTACTAATAAATTTAATGAGTAATTCTTAGTGTTTAAAAACCCAAATAGTTTTTAAACTATTATTATTATTTTAATTAATTTATTTAATAATGGTATTGTTAAATATCAAATGCTTTTTTTATTCGAGTTCAAATAACCTATGAGGGTTTAAACGGAGGCCAAAAGTGTGGGGGCACATTAGAATTGGAGCCAGAAATAGTCAGATTTACCTGCTCCGAAAAATGGACCATCTGAACTGGGGCCGAGACCCACTATAGGTTTATTGCAATTTATACAGGTAGATTTTAGGCGAAAATAAGCGCGTAGTTGTCAGATGGAGACAAGTTTCATAAATTTTGAATTACTACTTCCAGAAATTATACAATCAAAGAGTGGCATCATAAACACA